>PVJX010017541.1:0-37115 GCA_004027295.1 Dolichotis patagonum
TAAGGTGCTACCAGAGTCAGTGTCCAATGGATGCCATGACTGACAAGCAGTCAGCTTCTCACTCTAGCCTCAGATGATGGAAGGCTGAGAGGCCTCTTCTGAGTCAGGGATGAGGATGCTACGCACATTCACAAGACTTTTGTCTCATGATCTACTCACTTCCCACAGGACCCACTCCCTACAATCACCTTGGGAGAGAAGGAGGTTTCAACATAGAGATTTGGGGTAACACAAACATTCGGAATATAGTACTCAAGTATTTACAAGGTTAATCAATACCCATTGCTAAACTCTACAGATATCAATTCAACTTTTGTAAATGAATGAAAGCGACTTTGTTACGTGTTCATTCTACATAAGCATGAGCTGTACGTTTTTTAAAGAAGTACTTATAAAGAATGTTCTTTAGAGATTACTTATCAAAATAGTGACGTTATTAAGAATCACTCAAGATTTAGAAAATAAAAAAGAGAATATGTAATTTTGTCACTATTATACTGGAATGCTGCTTTCATAGAGATAGTGAAAAGCTAATTTTAATTTTTAGCAGATTGTGTCTGTGTGACATTGCTATTTATTTTGTTGGTCAGAGCTCTAAAGATATGAAGTAACACAGTAACTTTCAGATTTCCTCCTGACCAGAAAAGAATTAAAAAGCAGCAAAACAAAACAAAACAAAACAAAACAAAAACCCTTCAGTATTTCATCGGATCACCTCATAAGCCATAAATAATTTTTATGTCCAAATTGGAGATTTAGGGGGAGGTTAAATATGATCAAAGAGTTTATATACATATATATTAAATGCCATAATGAAGTACAATTATTTTTACAATTTATATGTGCTAATTAAAATAAACAAGATAGAGAATTTATTCTAAGACTTTCCTTTTAGCAGTGTTCCCAAATACCTACTTATAATAGCATCAATTTTTATATATTACCAGTTCCTTCCTTAATGAATTAAAGCAACTTTGACATGTGCTCATTGTAATATACATGAGTTTTACAGTTTTGAAAAATACACCTTTGGAAGAGTGCTTTTACATTTTAATGTTTGCATTACTTAAATGTTTATATTGAATGTATATTGCCTTTCTGTTATAAAAAATGTATGGCAAAAAAACATAGTTTATATTTTCATGTTCAATATACCAATGCTATATTGAGAACATACATTATCTCAGATTGTAATACTGAACATTCAATGTTTATTGTCTTTCTCATATAAAAATAGTATCCAAGGACACTGAAGGCCAGGTCCAGTAAAAATATATCTGCATACACAAGATATGAAGCCAAGAAAGAGTAGTAGCATAGAACATTTCAGGTGCACTCTTTCATTGATCAAAAGTACGATCACCTCACTTCCTTGACCTTACTGGTCTTGCCCAGCTACTAAGTTATGTGGACCGCATTAGCCAGACAGTGATCTACAAGCCAGCAACCTACAGCCAGGCAAACCAGTGTCATTCCTACACCTTTTGATAATAAAAGCTCAGCATCATTCTGCTAGCATTTTCTGCTCACTTTCTGAGAATTCCACTGCATAAGGGCTGCATAACCTGTCCTATGTAATGTATTAATATAATAAAATCATAAAGCAAATCCAGTTACCTAAAAGTGGTTAAAATATACCTAGGAAAGAATGTTATTCATATTTATTTTGATGTTACTTTGGGTGAAACAAAACAAAAACGTCTGAATAAAAATAAATATCAGCATTTTTGTCAAGTGGTAGATTTGTTAAGTGGAAAAAGAAATTTTATCTTTTACTGCATTCCTACTGCACATGCGAGTGTAAGACTACAGAAAAGTTTTTAATGTCAGTTCCTTGTGTCAGTAAATATTTTCACTTGAAGACATTTAACATAAATAATTCCATTTTTAGGCTCAAAGATTGTATTCTCAGCCACTTGTGTTTGACAGTTTTTGCTATTGGCGAGTTTCTTTGCTGTTATTTTCTTCTTGCGCAAATTGTAGCAAATGTTAATGAAACATTAAAGATTTATCAAAAGTAGTTTTAGGCTTGCTAATATTCTATGAAAGGATTTTCATATAGCATCTAAATGTTCAAAGAACATAAGATGTCTGTGTATTTTACCTTCAAATGGTTGACTTGATAATAAGGGAAGCTTGTTGAGCATGTATTTTATTATGGTTAGATTAGTTACAATTGCATATCTGCTATAAAATTTCAAAGACATTGGTGTCATCTAAACTCCAACCTCTTTCTGAAGGGCTACAATGTTCTGAAACATGTCTTCAGACATAGCAGTTCAAGCTGGGAACTAGGGAAGAGGCTACTGACCCATTGTAGGAAGAATACTTTAAATATGCTGACCTATTACCTAAACAAAGTAAAACTACCTGTATTCAACTCTTATATAAATGGCAAAAATATTTTATGTGAAGATGTTCAGGAGAGTATGGTCATTGGACATTTACAACATTACTCCTGGCATTTCACAATTACAGACATTTTTATAATTTAAAAATTAGAAAATCTACCGCAGATAAAATGAAGCACTAAAGAATTGACTAACCTTAAATTCCAACATCTTTTCCCAGAAAATAGGGAGTTACCAAGGGCAATCACTGACCTCCAGAGCGAATCTCCCATCAGACTGTCCTTACCTCACTCCTGCTACGTTTCTCTCTTGGTTTCAAAATCATTTTCTGGGCATTTCCATCCCTTTACTTCCCTCATTTCCTCTTCATCAGTGCTGGATCCATTTAGTCATTCAATTTGAATATAATTGGCCAAGAAATAAGCTGTGAAGCTACTGTAATTTATTTCTTTTTTTCTCCTCTAATCTATTTCTAATTAGTGTGTGTACGTTTATGTGTGTTGCTTTGTACTGAGGACTGAATCTTGGGCCTTCGCAGTGAACTCCATCTCCACTCCTTTTTATTTGCTATTTATCTTTTAGTTCAGTGAGGGTCTCACTAAGTAACTCAGTTGGCTAGGCTGGGCTCAAACTTGTATCCTTCTGCTTTTCCTCTGAGAGTATAGAGATCACAGGCAGATACTAGCATCCCCTTCTGTTATATATTTTTTGAGGTGAAAGTTTAGGAATAATTAGTCTCGCATGGTGTATTTAACTGATTTATATCATGAGTATTGGACATGAGTGTGTACATAGGTTTCATTTGTAAAGAAGTGAGTGTATTTTAAATGCAATCTTATTTCATGTTACAATAAAAGTTTGTTAGGCAGTACTTCCAAACATCTTTTGTCTCTCTCTTCTTAATGACTTATCTTATTACTCGAAACACATTCAAGAACACAGGGGAAAATGGTTAGACTGCATCAGAGAACATATTTCAGTTTAGAATAAAAAATTCTAATTCAAGCATTAGAAAAACAAAAAAGATAATATTATAAGGGATTGATTGAAAATAAAAATTAATGCAGAGAAACACTTGTTTTTGTTCTTTATCATGAGACAAGCAAAGACAAAAAATAGGTTGCACATTTTCTTCCTTGAAATTAATAGAAGAAACTTTAGCTATTTAGTTAAAATTGCTAAATAATAATATGATAATAATGCTGGAATTACTGTTCCCTTATTAGCTTTTATATTCACTCCTACTTATAGGCACATTATTTTGTTTAGTAATTACTGTACTTAAGACATACATTAAAAACTTAACTGTTTTAGAATATTTAAAAATGAATCTGTTAGCCTTACCCACAGTTTTCTAACTTATTTTTCCAAGTGGAAAATTGTCAAGTGTGTCTGTATTTAAAATTTGAAAGTCTTGCGTTCAATAGCTTTTGTTAGAGGAAATCTAACATTCTTTCCTCTGAGGTAATCCCACATACTTGATACAAATCACAATAAAAGCTGCTGAGCTCATACTTGATATCCAAAAATAAGTTCATGCATGAAATGTTATTTTCACTATTTCCTCTGTAAATCATTATTTTAAAGTTACATGTATAAATGTGTGACTTTATGCATGTCTACATATACATACATTCACCCATAAGAAGAATTGTCAATTTATCTATCTGAAAAAGTGGAAGAAAAAATTATAACTTGCTTATTTCCTGGGAAAAAGGGATACATGAAAATATTTTTAAGTGCTAACCTTAAGAAATAGGTTTACATAATTACAGATTATAATATCAACCTTGTGGTGGTTTACTGAAAGCAGATGATTTCCAATTCCTTAATCATTTGGTAAAAATTTATTTTGTATTCCAATGCCTTGCTTTAGCAAGACAGCCTTATCTTTACATTAATGGAAAGTCAATAGTGGAAGATTTTCTCTTACAAACTTGTATGAGTGTAATATAATGTATTACTCTTCCTATTCTAAAGACATCAGCATGACTAACTTCTTTCAACTATAGTGTTCTTTCCAGGTAAACTGCCACACATAATTATAGTGTACAGTTTTAATGCAATTATAAAATGCATCAATATATAGCATAGCAATTACTAGAATAATAAATGGAATATTTGATAATTATATATCATATGTATACATGTAGAATTATTACATTGTGCCCCATAAATGTGTACAATTAAATTTATAATGAAAATAAATTAAAAAATGAAAAGTCTGCATAAAAAAGACAAAGAAAGCTGGAGAATTAAAGGCACTGGGCTTCATTCTATTCCCTTCCATTCTCTGGGTTGTGGCTGATATGTGTTGCTTGTATCATGGTGTAGGATGATGGTATACAATTATTGAGTTATTGTAAAAGGGAAAATCTGTACAAGAGAAGCTCTTGTTCTTTTTAAAACTTTCTTCTTTTTAATCTGTCTAGCTCTGTAACTGCTTCATAGCTTTGTAATAAATTTCTTGACTCCTGCAATAAAGAGAGCATAACCAAACATACAGGTGACTGCCTGTACCATTGTACCAAGCTTCAAAAATTGATGATCATTAATCTATTTTTGTAACTGATAATCTCTCTGATAGCTAATCAGCAGAACTTCTAGGCTGTTCTGTCTCTGTTTTTGTATCTTTTCTACCTTTTGCTTGTGCTTCATATAAAAGCCCTAAACAACCAGAGATTGGGGCCTAATAGTCTAGGAATATCCTGATGAATGCCCACTGGCATAAATAAATCTGCCTCCAAATCCTGGGTGTCATTTTGGGGGTGTTTCTTCCTATCTTTGCACCTGGTACATTAGCCAGGAAGACCAACCATGCTGAACTCTTTGGTCTTCAATCACGGCCCACAGAAGGAGCAAAGACCTCCCCAGGTCCTGACAGGAAGATGTGCTTCTAGATTTCTTGAGTCCCCTTGAAGGTCTAGAGGAAGATTCCTGACTGCCCACTTGAGCAGCTCACATTGGACCCCTAAAGTAGGAGGACACAATCTGTCTGTCTGTCTGTCTATCTGCCTGCCTGCCTGATGTGGTAATACCCACAGGAGCAACCTCATTATTCTGTCAGTACTGCTCAGTTCAAACAAAAGAGCTTGATCAAGTCTTGTCAGTTAAGTTCCTCTTCAAGGGAAGGTGGGGAGTGTTGAATGTTCAACTTCTGAGTGCCTTCTGAATGAATGCGTGAGTGAGTAAAATGGACAGTGTAAGCAATAGGCTGCTTCATCTATACACCAAGACTGAGAAGCACTGATCATGGTGGCTGATAGGGCCCCCACGTGAGCTTGTGGGATGATTAACATAGGGCACAAGGGAGGCCTAACACCTTTCTTAGCTAAGTTGTGCCTATTCCCCACGAGCTGTATGGCCAGGTGGGTATTTGAATGATCTCTCTCTGAGGGGCACCCATCCTTTGTCAGTTATGCCATCATTCAAAGTTACACAACATACATCATAGGAAGATACAATAGGAACTAACTAGTTAAAACCCAGTCTTGGACTGCAGGAAAAGGGGCTTTTACAGAGTTAAAAATCAAACCAAACCCTTATTTGCATCTCAAAGTAAAAAACAAAGGAAAAGAAGACTATTCTTCCTGAGAATTCTGCCTTGGCATGCTTTTCAGCCACTGAAGCTATGCCAACACCTATAATTTCACTCCCCCACTCCTGTCTGACTCCTTTACTTACAGACAATTGAACTGGTTCCAGCTAGTCATTGTCTGCATTTGGTCAGATTGAGTCATCTAGTGCTCACCTATGGTGACTGCCAACAATTCTTTCTGAGTTCCACATTTTGATTGAGAAAAAATTGGACTGTCAGCCCTGACAAATGAGTTGTGCCTTTTTGGGCCTGAATGGATAGAACAGACCAAGCTCTATCAAATTGTACCACTGAGAGCCTGTAGTCATTGCAAAAGACAGGGCAAACCTGTGCCTTTCCTGGTAGACAATGCAACTGGACTTTCTATCTTCAAAAGTTCCCTCTGTCAGAAAGATATTATCAATGAGGCAACTGGGACTCTTGCTTCTTGTCCCTTCTGACAGGTGCAAACTTACTGTCTGGGAAGACATCTTCTACACACCAAGCCAGTCAGCCTTGCTCTCATTTACCCCTGCACATTAAAGTTTGACTGTTTTCTGGGGAGAAAATGATGCGTACAACAGCCTGAAACAGATAACGACAATCCTAAAGTTCTGAAAACTTTCTCCCTAGAGGTACAGACTAAAGACTCACCTCTGGGCCTGAATATCAACCATGCCACCTCACTGTGATCCCTGTGGCCATGAGATGTCAGGAAAAGCACAAACAGGCATCCAGACACACAGTAGCCTACTAGACTGTTAACTACCTTGGGCAAGATCTCTGCACTGTCAGCAACAGAAAATAGGCCTTTTTCTGCTTATAAGTTGTCCCTATAAAACCCTTCTACTGGTAAACTCCTGAAACAAAAGGCCAGTTCACATGGACTCAATTCCTATAAGGAATTAAAAACTCTCCTCTTATTTTGACAAGGCTCTGATCACAGACTTGATTCCATCATGGTCCTAATGAGCAAATGGTACATACTATTGAACTGCTAAAATATACCTATCCTGCCTGTAAAGTCAGTTCACGATTTCCAAGCTGCCATTCCTGCCACAATTTCCCTCCGTATATGTTGTCCCAGTCTTCTGAAAATCACAGCCATCTGGTACTCTTGCCTGGACCTAAGAAAGCCTTCTTCTGCCTTAGATTGGCTCCTGTAAGCCAGCCTCTCTTTGCAGCTGACCTGGACTCACCCACCCAGAGGTTCAAAAATTTGTTCACCCTCTTTGGCGAAGCCCTCACAGCTGACCTTGCTAGTTTCCCAGAGTGGCACCCAAGCTGCCTGCTGGAAAGACACAAAAGCTCTCCTACAATATCTCACAGAAATGGGTTACAAACAAAACTCCACAAATTTCTTGGAGCCCGAGTTCATAGAAACAGTGATGCTTACTCAGACTATCAGACTGCAAGTTCCCAGTGGCCTGAGCAAATACTTGGCCACTCTCCTTCTGATCAAAAAAGTTGACAAGCTCACCTTAGGCCAAGACTTAATTGTCCAGATACCACATGCTGTGCTAGACCTCACCTAGTACCACGGACTGTTATGTGAAACTCACCACCTGACTCTCATGGTGATAAAACCATCTCTCTAGCAGATGAGACTTTAAAAACCAAACCCCCTGAAAGATGCTGAGTACACTCTGATTATGGATGGAGGTAGCTCTTTTAGGAACAGAATTTGACAGGCTATTCATGCTGTGGTCACTTTGGCCAAACCTCTCCTGCTACTGCTTCCTGCTGCTGCTTGAAAGCCTGTCACCAAAGCAAAATAACTTGATCCTAAGCCCACTCTAGGCATTCAATTGACTGAAACATCAATCCCAGCCAGAAAATGTTTACCTGGTATTCCTGGAAGATCAGAACCAGACCTTCCCCCAGCACTTGCTCTGCAAGCTTGGGCCACAGGGCTGGCAACCGTAACCCTGCAGCCAGCTCAGGCCTCAGCATCTGTGTCACTGGCCCTGATCTCATGCATTATAGTAGACTCTCCTCATTTAAAAATATAGAGAGCTGGGGATTTAATTCAGTGGCATGAACACCTGCCTGGCAAGCAAGAGGTCATGAGTTCAATCCCTGGCACCAAAACAAACAAACAAACAAACAAAAATATATAGAGATTATACAGAAATAAATCATAAAACTACCTACAGCTTGTAACCTATTAAAAGACCAACTATACCTATAGACATTCCGCACACACGTTATCCAGGTGCATATTAACTATCTCTAGAAGTTCCAGAAATCCAGCCTTAGTTCGGTTGAAAACAAATTATTTGGACAGCTCGTCCGGGGCTCACTCTAAAGGGATAATGAACTCCGCCTTGCTTCTGTCACTCTGGACACTGACAGGTCAATGCACAACTGAAGCTTGAAGATGGGATTCACGGGAGTCCACGTGTGATTTCTTGTCCCAGTTCTCTCCAGTGTGTATCGATATTGTGTTATGCAGCCAGGTTCATGCTCTGTTCTTTTAATGTAATTTTTGCCTTGACCTTGTGGACAGTTGTCCCAGAGAGACTCAAGACAAACAGTAAAGCTCTTTTTCTTACTCTTTATGCAGTTTTGTTATTTGGATTTGTTATTTTAAACTGTCTTCCTCATCTGAAAAGCCAAGGATTATCAGTTATAATTAGAAAATGCCCGTTTTTATTAATGTGCTGACATTTAATATGGGGATCTGGATTCTAGTTCTGTTTAATTTAACCATGGGAAATCAAATTGCCACAACCCAAGCTTTTGCTGAGTTTCACCTGATAAAAGCTGACAGCTGGGAAGTAATTCAGTCCAAAGTCTGGAGTGGATGAGGTCCATTCTCAGATTTAATTTTTACTGTATTATTACCATTCCAGACACATGAATGTTCTCTTATCAAAAAGGGCCCAGAGAACCCAATGGGGAATCTGCTCTGGTGGCCTTTGATTTCTGTCTGTACCCTGGAGACAAATACAGGCACACAGGCTGCAGTTCCAGAACAGAGCAGAACTGTCTCTTCTGGGAAAGTGTGTCCCTAGGCATAGCTTCCTATCAAGCAGGTGGCCAGTGATGATGGAAACAGACCACCTTAAGGCCATCTCTCAATTAGCTGAACAAGAACAACAAAGAGGAGTTTGTAATGTCCTAGAAGAAAACTGCTTTTTTATGCTAATAAGTCTGGAATAGTCCAAGAAGGTACAGCAACAATGATAAAAGAGTTTGAATAACTGGGTTCAAGAACATAACTAGAAACAGGGATGATTCCAAGGTCTATCTGACATTGGACAATGAGTAAAAACACTTTTGGGACCCTTGATAGCCCATATGTTAATTATCCTGATAGAACCTGGCCTGATTAATTGCATTATATAAGCTGAGAGCTGCTCCTTCTTATACAGCTTTAGATAAAAAGAAAAATTCCAGCAATGAAAAAGATTTTTCTGATTAATGACAAGAGGATGAAATGAAAGGGAAAAACTATACAAGAGAAAGTGCCCTTTTCCAAAACTTTGTTCTTTTCAAACTGCCCAGCTCTGTAACCACTTCATGGCTTTGTAATTACTTTCTTTACCTCTGTACAAACAAGAGCACAACTGAACATGCAGGATGCCTGACTGTACCATTGTACCAAGCTTCATACAATGATGATCATGAATCCATCCTTGTAACTGATGGTCTCACCTTGGTAGCTAATCAGAAGAACTGCTAGGCTGTTCTGCCTCACCTTTGTGCCTCCTGCTTTTGCCTCATATAAAAGTCCTAGTCCACCAGAGATCAATGCCTGATATTTTGGAAATGATCCTGATCAGTGTCCTTCAATGTAAATAAATCTGCCTCCAAACCCTGGATGTCAATTTGGTGTTTGTGTTTGCTGTCGCATTCACATAGGTCATCTACGTTTCTACTGTTGTGCCTGTACAGAAGGGACTAAATTGGTTCAAAGAAGCTTATGCTATTTATTATGAAGCTATGCATTTGGCAGAAGTGTCTTTAAGAGATCTATTAGGAAAATTAAAAGCAGTTTGCTTTTTTATATTACAACCAACAGTATAATTTGAACACAAAACTCATACCAGTTCTCCTTTCCTCTGTCATAATGTATCTGCATGGACCTTAATTTTTGTTGATATGTCACAGAATGTCTGTTTTAGAAAGCACTCAGCTAACTTAGGGCCAGGGTGATGAGCAACCCTTGCATACAGGGAGGTGAGTGGAGTTTGGGGAAGTTGTCTATATAGTGTGCCTTTCATGGGTTCTTGGCCAGGCACTCGGCCCAAAGCTTAACTGTTGGTTGTACTTGTGATTCAGGGTCCTTCATGAAACTTTATTTATACTGGCAAACACCCTTGTGTCCTTTATCTGGCCTGAGTTTGTTTGCAATAACTGGAGAGATGCAAGTGTCCTTTTTTCAAGGAATACTCAGTTGAACTGAGAATAGTTTGGAATCAGCCATATTCAGAGAATTTATATGAAAAATCCATAAATCGAAAAATTGCGATTTGGGAATTTTTCTGAAAGCTAGCTGTTGTATTACCTGCAAACCGCTGGAAATTTCAAGTGTTACTTTGTTGTTTAGTAAACTCTAGGGGTGGAGGGGGCCACGGTAAAAGGTGCTCTAGAACACACCTTCTGAGATAAAGATAGAGTATCATTGCTCTCCCTCGGAAATAAGCATAGAGGTTTTTTGATTTAGGTGATGTTAGAGACAGTGTATGGTACTCTTGGATACACTGTTATACCTCGTTTATCACAAGTTGTTGAAGACTGGCAGTAGTGTGTCAGTCCCAGTGGATAACAAACTCTGAAACAAGTCTAAACTATAAGTAAAATATCTCCACCAAATGACTCATGGTCCCCAAAACTTTTGACAAAGTTTTTGTTTTGTTTTGTTTGTGACGGATTGGATGTTAAACTGGATCTCTAGTAAAAACCCAGTAGGTCATATAGAATAGATTCCATATGCCATTATGTGGTTGTGAATAGATTCCGTTTTGAGAACATCTTTTAGCACGTTGCCGGGGTTTTCTAGGCAGAGGTAACTTAACAATGGGATAATAAGTAACCCTGAGTGTGGACTACTGTTTTAATGAGCTCATTATTTCTAACTTACTAGGTCCTGAGTTCACTGTTGTTTCAAAAGTTCATCCTGGAATGGAGCTCATACAATAAGGACAGGACTCAGTGGGTCAATGACATATGCAGCCTCCATTTTAGAAGAGACAAAGGTATCCATTCAGGCAAACAGCACTGTTTTAAAGAAGCACTTAATCAACTGCAGAAAAGGGTAGAGAGGCAGATTTATCTCCTCGCTATTGCCAAGTTCCAAGTAATGGGGAGTTACCCTCTCTGAATTTCAGGCTGCATTGTTTGGACCTTTGGCGCTGTCTGGGAAAGTCAATTATATGTCATGTGATGCATGGGAATTGTAGGAGGATCACAGACCTTGAATATCAGCCTTAGGAAGGCAAAGCAGCACGGTTATGTGAAGTCAGTTGCCATGGTAGCTGGTGGACCCAGAACCACCAAGGTGTAGGTAAATTTGCAGGATAAATGAACCTGCGGCTATACGTGAGATAGTCAGAGCACATCTTTATCACATAAACTACTTTATACAATAATTTAAAAATCTTATGAAGGAATTTTTTAAAAATCTAAGTATATTTTGTTTACTGAAAAAAAATATATGTAGTTTATTATATTTCAGGGACTTTAAAAAGTAATCTGTGCATACAGTAAAACATTTAATCCACGCTGGACTTCAGGAAGTCCTTAATATGACCTGGGAAATTTAAATGAAGAATAAAAGCTACATAAAAAAATGGGAAAAAAGATAATGAAAAATGAAAAATAGTGAGCTATAAGGCAAAGTGGAGCTCAAGGCAAAAACATTAATGGAAATATTCAACATAAGGGTAAGCATGGATGCATTTTGCAAAGGCGCAAAGGCTAAAACATGCTAACATTGGAACAAAAGTATGATGTACCTAAGTTATAATTCATACTATGCCTTTCCATCCAGTAATAACCAAGTAATAGCCAAACAAGAACCACAATTTAATTATGCACAAATCTACATCCTCAATGTAATACAGTGACACAGAATACTAGGATTTTAAAATAACTTGAGAAAAAAAGAAATCATTCATCAAATGGCAGGAAAAAAGCTCTCATACTTCCTTGACTATTCCTTGGCTCCTCACAAATGGGCCTTATAGGAAAAATTCAAATAATCAACTATAGGCCAGACAAAAATTTGCCCTAAGGTATTGATTTCCTTTAAGATTTTAAAACTTTCCCATTCACTCTCATTGCTTTGTAGTGAATTTGAAAGACTTGGGACTCTCTTGTTGCAAAATCTGGTATAAATAATCTGTGAAATCATTTGAATCTGGTACTTCTTGGGCAATTCCTTAATAATTTCCTTTATTAAAAATAACAAATCGGTCTTCTGAAGCTGGCAAATTCTGCTGAAGCTGCCAAATAAATTTTATTTATCTCCCTTTCTCTAGAAAACTATCTTCATCTCATTTTTCAAATGCATGTTCATAGTTGCGCAAATTTAGTGTAACTAAGCATCCTTATGTCTTCTATTTTCTCTTGATTTACAAGGTTCCTTGGTTTATGAACTTAACTCGTTCCATAATTCTGGAAAAGATAGCTGCATTTGTGTTCATGCAAGACAGAACACAAATAGAGGTCCTGTTCATCCCCTGATGCACAGTTTGTAAACAAAAAAAATTTTTGCCAAGCACTTCTGTTTGTGAACCCAACTGTTTGCAAATAAAAACATTCGTGAACTGAGGTGACACTGTATTTAGTGACTGGTTCGCTTATTTTATTTATTTATTTTATTTTATTTTATTTTATATTATTTTTGCTTTGAGGGCAACAGAAAGAGGACAAAATCTTTTCTGAAATCACAGTATCTGTAGCGAATGAAATTTTTTGTGTGTTTATCTTACGATTTTTATGCTTTATTGTTCCAGAAATTCAAGCATGTTTTAGGAAATTTATTAATTTGATTGTTCACGTAGTTTAAAGGAGAAAGATAATGATGATTTCACTGAGTGTCCACTTTTTAAGGTAGAAAACACTGTCCACTCCTGCCTGAAAATCCCTAATGAAATATCAATAAATATTTCATGATGCCATCCATAATCAGATACAAAATCTTGCTATATGCTTAAAAAGCAAATATTTCTATTAATTTAACAACAATATACTACTACTATTAGAGGTACTTTTAATAACCTAAAATTATTAGCTAGTAGAAATGGAATAAATGTTAAATATTTAAGCAATACAAAGATTATTAAAGTTTGTAAAGTAAATCAATAATTCTAAAATTTCTCATGACCTGGTACCTTTAAGAATTTGATAATTATTTTATACTAGGGTAATTATATTTCTGTAGGTGATTACTTTTCCTCTGGAAAATAATGCTATGTAAATCCTCAAAGTCAAAACATTTTTTGTGAAATATCATTTAGGCATGTGGAGCTCTGTTTTGTTCTATGTAAAGTTTCAGGGAAAAAGGGAAATTAGTTTGAGATGTAAGCAAATTCTAATTATACTGAAATGTGATTTTCAAAATGATTCATCCTACAGTTAAATAAGCATTGGAAAATGTGTTAGAGCTTGAGAAATAAAACAGCACATGTTATTATTCCTATTTACCAGCTTGATTTTTATTTTTGGTTTTTACTACATTTGTTGAAAATTCAGACACAGAAATATATACGAAAATTTTAAAAACCAAGGCTTTGTCAGTTAACTTTGACCCACATATCTAATGTGATTTTCTTGAAAAACACTAGAATTCTCTACTAATTCTAGTGGTGAATTTATGCTATCATTACCTTTATATTCATGTGAATTAAATAATATCTGTCAGTGTCAAAAAAGCTATTTTGTCTGCAAAGATGAGGGAGAAACTAACTTCCGTTTTGAAGTAGTCTGAGCATAGGTTCAAAACAGTTGTGTTGTTTCCAGCTGAACGAATACTTTAGATAAAGTAAAAACCATCATTACTTTTGATTCCCAACTCCTGTAGTATTTCTTCAGTTTTGAAGAGCATGTGGTTGAATGCTTCCAACATATATCATGAAGACAAAGAATTCTACCAAAAAAATAAAAACTGCCCACATATATGCTAACAAACTTTAAATAATGATTATTTTCATGCATATATAAATATATATGTAAAAAGAGATAATTGATTTGTGAAGAAAATATGAATAGATCAATAATTTCCAAAAATACTATAAAAATTCAAGAATTGTACCCAAAATTAAAACCTACTATAAACTCTAGAACAAATAGAAATGAACTCTTTCAAGATTGCAAAGAATAGCTAATTCTACTTTCCACAATCTTTTAAAGTTTCCTTTACCAAGTTATCAAAACTTAAATCAGAATATGGGAATTTACTTCATGGGTGGAGGAGAAAATTATAAAAATTGAAAGAGCTAAGTTCCCAAACTTCAAAAAAGAATAAGAACTTGAAGATTCCTCACCATGAAACTGAGCCCTGTTTGTCAATTTATCTTGTCCCTTCAGTGACATATGTCCAGTGAAACCTGATCTAGCACTGCTGGCTTAAAAGGCCTCAATCACTGAAGGACTTTAAAAATCAGATTTCATTTTAATTTCTTCATTCTTTGGAAGGTATAATTTAAAATCTCCCATGCCAAACGAGGCCCCCCCCCAAAACAAAAGTGACCAATTTGGTGAATCATATCTATCACTGATCACTTGAACTTATCACAGTTCATTATTTACATACAGAGTCATATGCTTGCAGCACAGGTTGAAACAATGGCTAATTTTTAGCAATACACATAAGGCCTAAAAAGACCATGTAAAGTACAAAAGATAAATATAATGTTAAAATCCTGAATGAATGCTCAAATCATTGAAACCAACACCATCTACGGCCCTCAAAGCAGAGACAGCCAGTGCTGTACTATTTAGACTTTGTCTTCCCAATCTGGGCAGTAAATAAGCTTCATTTTCTACATAAATAATTTGTACCATGCATTTCATTGTACTGGTGAAGAACTGACTAATTTACTAGCAATTAAAGAATAACATATTTTAAGATCACTATATCAGTTCCCCAGATGCTGGAAGAAAACAATCATAACTACTTTAGTAAATGTCACTAGGGAATTCAGTTTAGCTGTTCTTAATTAAAGTTAAAATTATTTGGGAAATTAAAAAAACAAAATCACATAAAGCAAGAGCTAATAAGATATTCGCTCATATTAAAACTGAATAATGATGTCAATATTTATACTTAGAACATACAGCCAAAATTAACAAAGCAAAATGATGGAATAACAGAAAGGAAGAGTATAAAATTTTATGTTTATGCAAATAATGAATCGGATTACTTTGCTTAGAATGTCTAAACCTAAGGCTGGTTGGATAAATCCAGCATACAATTCCATATATTCATTGTATACCATGAGAATTAGGGACTAAACATCAAAAAAACACTAGGTGGCCTTGTCCAGGACAATTGATTAAATCCCTAACGAGTTTCCATTTCCTCATTCTTGCAGCCCAGATATTGAAAGTGCTTACTTCTTAGGAGTAAAAGTTAAATTTGCTGTCATTCAGAAACATCAAGGATAGTTTGTGACATACAATGAACAACAGCTATGCTTTTGTTATGAGAAAAGAACATGCAGGTGAATAATGAAAAATATAAAATTTTGTGCCCCAATTTACGCAAGTCTGCCTCTTATTATTTTTATTACCCTAGATTTGCTGCACTGTGGCCTTTGAGAGATTATTTCACATCTGTGTGAAATACTTCATGTGAAAATCCAAGCTGAGGTCTGACCTCCCTCGAAAGAGGATTAACCAGTAAATCATTGCCAAGTACTTGGAAGAGAAGAGTTTCAAAACTATTTCATGTTAATTCTCCCCATCCTGAGAAGGGCCAGCTGATGGCGGGCCTAGGCTGAAGTGTCTCATCTCCTATAAATACCCAGCCCAAAGTGGTTGCTTGTGAAATTTCCAATTTGCACGTGGCCAGAGGGCACAGCAAGACATTCAGGGAAAAGCAGAGCAGCTCATTCTGCACCTGGCAGAAGATTAGTGTCTGCTTAAGGAAAATGTTATTTCCAGCATTCAGTTTGGTTTTGTTTTTTTTTTTTTCACATCCTCTCATCTGGCGAGGTAAGAGGGCTTCATACAGCAATCTTTCCATCATATATAAGAAGGTCACATGGCAAAAGGCAACATAGATGAAAAATATCTGCCGGATTGGGATTATGCAAGTAAATAGGTTTTAGTGTGTTGAGTAAGGTCTGCAGATGACATCATATCCACAATTTTTACTGTATTAAATCGTCTCGGAAAGATACTTAATGGTCCCAAAGGTATCTTCAGCAAAAGTACAGGATGAAATGTAAAAGGAAACAGATTGCATGGAATTGTGAATTGCACAGGAGTACCATCTAGAGATAAATATTTATAAGTCATTAACAAATTCCAGATCAGTTCATGATTATTCATCATTCGAACACATGCACTGGATTTTATATGAATTATTCATTGGCTTTGTTTATGAACATCTTTAACTGATTAATGGAAAATCGTGATGAATATTCCTGAATTGTTCAGACTGAAGCACAGATCATAATGAATGAAGTCATGCATTGCTTTTCAGGAGATGAATAGCTGACACAGGAAGAAAAATAAAAAATTCAATGTTTTTTTGCAAATATGTCTGGTTTGGAAATCTGAGGGCTTAAAATTTTATTAGTAACACATTGGCAATCAACATCCAATTCTTAAAACTATGAGTTTTGGCTAAAGAGTCCGAAAAGGTGATGTAAGAAGCAGCCAGGAAATATGCCCCAAGCATTTCATACACTTTCTTTGGCCCAAATTTCTGAAGCCAGGCCTCAAACCTTGAGTAGGTAGGCCAAGTCTTTAAATTGCTTCTTTAAATAAAGCACTTCACTATAATTGTATACCCAGTGGTATTCCTGATCAATAGGAATAACCGTAGTTTTACATGAAAGTTAAAGTTTCTGGATGACAAATTATTTTAAAAGTCAGCCAATATAGAACATGAAGACTAGGGGTAAAAGATGGTTTATGTTTTTATCTGACATGTTAATACTTAGTAGAGTCCTGTGGTGTATTTGTGTCTAGTTATGTGACAATTTTCATATATATATATATATATATATATATATATATATATATATATATATCTTGTTTTTATATTTTATAGTGATTTGTAGTGTACCAAGAGTATTTCTAGTAAAATATGAAGGACATGGATAATCATACTCTCATTATTTATTGGAAAGACATTCAGAACTGCACGTAAAAGTGACTTTGTGAAACAGGCTTTAGTGAGAGTTCTTCACTAAGGATGGTTCACTGAAGCAGGGGGAGTCACAGAATGTAGATCATATGGCAAGTATGATAAAGGATATGCAGCAAGACCAAGTGCAAATGTGAAACTTGGACTCCATCAAGAACATTTTAGGAGAGTTAAACACACTCCTGTGCTTCTTGTGTTATGTTCTACAAAGTAAAAAATAAGGGGTTAAAACATAAGTACCTCAAGAAGACGATCTTACTTGTATTTATTGCTCTCTTATCCCAAGCTTTTGTGCATAGCCTGAACAGAGTAAAACATTTTAACAGTTCCCAAAATACATTTAAACTTTGATTCAGTCTATCAGATGGCCATGCTGCATATGCTAGTAGAATTTTTATTAGACTAATCATTCTCAACCAGATTACAAATTTCAGTCATCTGTAGGTCTGTGTAAAATGCACAGACTCCTTGAAAGAGAATACTTGAGGAAGAGAAGCTGTGTAATGTACTACAGGTGATTACTGTCTTTTATAGCACTGAACCTGCTCATACCATGTGGTGTAGGTTGATTGAATTATTAGACATTTATTTTATAGACCTCTGTCTCTCTGGCTATGCTTTTTTTTTTAACAGATCTGGCCCTGTGACTTGCTTTGGTCAATGAAGTGTTAGCAAGTGTTTCAGAGACACAGGCTTGAAGATGTGTTTCTAAACTTTCACCTGCGCCTTTGCCTCTCGGCATCAGTATGAGAATGGGCTCAGGGTAGAGGATTGGAGAGAAGTGGAGCACAGGCAACTAACAATTCAGGGGCATTGCTGACTGTCCCACCCTGCAGGGTCATTCTTCATCAGCTCATAGGGGTCAATTCCCAGCCCAAGAGAGATTTCAGCCAAAATGGTCAAGCCCAGCTGAAATAGCAAAGCATAGGCTTGTGCTACCATGGAACTCCGTGGAGGTTTAAGGTGTTTTGTATGCAGTATTAAGAGTGTCAAAACAAAAGCAATGCAAAGTTTTAAGCAATAAACTCTATACACTTGATGACTAATATCAATTCAATGAATCATAGAAGAGTGGTGGAAAATATAATTAGGTGAATGAACACCTTTTAATGAGAAATAAGCAGTATGTTTACATTGGTAATTTTGGTTGTTTGAGCCTCTAAATATTATCAGCATACTGTACATACAGCAAAAATTTTAATCTGCTATCATTCTAACATACCTAAAAGCCACAATTATATCTGCTGACTCTAATAAAAATATGCATCTAAAAATAAGCTAACTAAACACTAATAAAATATGTAAAAATTTTAAGGATTATTTACTGATCCTCCACATTTAGAAAAATAACATTACAGTTATTTGCTATGCATGAAAACAAATTAATTAGGATATATGTACAAACAATATATCAATACACATACATCATAAATGAAATAAATAGTATGAATGCATGTGAGAAAATACAAACACTGATGTAAACAATGTTAGTATGATAGAGCATATTTCTAATTTATAACACAATAATTGATTGAAAGCTATTTCCAAGTATTTTTCAAAAAATAATACAGTATTTTGTGAATTTGGTTATACCTATTCATCCTTTCAAAAGAATTTTATAGCATGAATTATTGTGTGTATAGAGTGATACTGTGTAATGAGATGCAGTATCTAGGAAAAGAAGGCAGATGCAAGATAAATGATGGATATAGGCACTGTATCATTGTAGATGGAAGAAAAAAAGATCCAAAACAATAACTCGTATGCTTGACATTTAGCATACAACATACAACAGCATCAGGAATCAGCAAAAAAGAAACTAAGAAAGAGGCACACGATGTAAGAAGAAAACCAAGAAAATACTGTGCCATATGTGAGAAAAGTCAACATTGTATAAAAGTGACACTGGTCAAGATGCCTGGGCTACTATTAGAAGTTGTTAGTTTTCATGGTGGTGCCCATGTCACCATATTTTGGGAAAAAGAAGACAGAAGTCATGTGAGGGAATGTGATTCCTCAGGGGAGTAAAACACTAACTATAGTACAATAGTCAGAGCTCCCATAGATAGATGCATCTGTGTTGGGGAGCTCATCTGATTATCTAAAATACCCTGGGCTTCCTCAAGTGGAATTTAAAGAATGGAAACTGAATGGTTGGCAGTAATAGGTGGATTTAAAATACTATCAGAATCCAGAAGTTAGGTTGAGTGGAGATAGCAGGGTACAGGGGTAAAGCCAAAGAAGGAGAAGCAAAAAGACTTAAGGTAAACATCCAAAACCTCCCACTGACCCCTACTTCTTGGAAGTCAAGCTATCCTCTACATGATATGCCATGTTGCTGTTCAAAGGAGAGAAGAGGGGAGGGGCCACTGAGAACAATCTTGAATATATACAAAAATGTTTTATTTTCAAATGAATTTTCGAATCTTCCTTTTCCATATAGTTTCTATCCTTGAACATCAAAACCTAATGCAACACTTGAATGTGGTGTTCCAGCCATGCCTTTCTCTTACTTTTTTCTTTTTTTCCCTTTCAGAGCTACTACAAAAGAAGATGTTTTTATAAAGAAATAATTCAATACAGTAATCTAGAATGTATTCATCAGTAGGAATTATGAAATTTATGAAGAAAATTTGGATTTCAAATCTTTTCCACATATTTGCATTCATTTGATGACCTTTCCTTTTTATTCATGTATTTTTTAATTTAAAATCTGTATTACTGTGTGTTTTCTGTGGCTAATTATTGCATTTATTGTGGAGAGCCAGTATATGCAAATAAAACATTTTATTTTCTTGTACTTTCACTTTGATAATGGTGATCACTGGAACACTTCTGCAGCTATGGGTTTAAGTGATAACAGCTTTTTCTGATAGCAATGCATTGAAACAAATACATCAATAAAGAGAACAGGAAAAGCACAAGAAAAGGAGACTAAAGGAAATCAAGCTATATTTTGTACCAAATCTGAGTGGCAGTAAAAACACTGAGTAAGCCAGCTATGGTGGCACACCCTGCACACTTGGAGGCTGAGGCCAGAAGAGGAAATTTAGCAACTTGGAAATACTTTGTTTCAAGATTGAAATTAATAAAAATATGGGGATATAGCTCAGTATAAAGTCTCTGAGTTCAAGAATGTCCAGTAACAGAGAAAAAGAAATGTGTTTCTGTTCACTAATCATTCCATGCTCGTATTCAATATTGTCAAAATATTGGGAGACTCTGGGAATACCATTACTGACAGAAGATATCAAAAGAAATAACTGATTCATCAAGTGGAGCCATAGGACATCCTTGGTGAAAGAGAAAATCATTCTACCTTTGGTGAATTAAGCTAAAAACAGTGTTCTAGGAAATATTTTTTGCGCAGAAACATAATATAAATCAGAAAAATAAAACAAATTATCCTTTATTTTGACCAAGTTGTGCCAGTTGACTTCTTCCTTTCCCTCTTTGTTTTTTGTTTTCTTTTAGACGAGCTGTTATCTTCATTGTATTTAGACTGAGGCAACTGAAATATTAGGAGTTTTATTCACTTGGCAGTATCATGTACCTAGCATCTTATTTCATGTCAAGTTTGTCTCCTCAAGGTTAGACACTTAGCCATCAATCACTCATATAAATTGAGAAAGGAAAGTTAAGGACTAGCAATAAAAATAAAAGTGTAGAATGAAGTATAAAAATAAATTGGGGTAGAATAATTATACCCAAGCCATTGGGTTCTTGATAGGGGACCCATTTACTTTTTACATAATTGCTTGTTACAAAGATGATGTACCAAAGTACGCAAAGACCTGGAAAACTATTGTCTCCAAGAATATTATGAGAAAGTTTAAGAAAATACTTGTTTTCACTAATGTGCCCCTTGGTAATTCTTTCCTATAAAAATCCTGAAAACCAGCCTCTTTTTTTCTGCTTGCCCAAGGAACAAGATAATTTGTTCTCTAAGATTTTAATTTTACTTTTGTTCTCTCTAATTTTGATTTCTTTTTCTTTCATGTTTTAAAAGTTTTTAAAATTACTAAATTATAAAAAACTGTTTCATGTAACTATTTATATAAATAGTCAAATAGTATGAAGTTATGGACTCACATGGTTATTGTAGTGGGCAAACTGAATTATCAAAACAGAAACACATCATATTTTCATGAAGTTATTAATTGAAGGTATTGGAAATTTTTAAATTGACTATGAATCTTATACAGATATATCAAAGATTTACAAGGTTGTCCTAAATCTTTTTTGGGTTCATTATGGTCTTAGCCCAATATGATGTTCAAGATTTCCTTAACTTTCCTTTCAATGTTACTAAAGATTTTTTTCTATCTACTCTATTTTATATAATTGTTTTGCTCAAATCCTGAAGAAATAGAGCCATAGCTGAGACTGATCAGAGTCAGGATGGAAACTGAAATGTCTGTGAAACTTAGGATTGTTGGATAAAATTTTATAGACTTCATAATTCTGGATGATATAATATTTTCTTTTAAGAGGTAAACACTTCATTTTTTTATTTTATAGGATGGATAAGGATTCTTGTAAACTGAAAACAAAGGAAGAAAATTAAAATTTTTTAGAAGCAAAATAATTTAATCTTTTTTAAAGACGCTTGTCAAAAAGTAGAGAGTTTGAATACAAGAAAACCTTAATTTTTAAGTAAATGATTCTACTGTTATATCATTAAAATGTTTGAATAATGAATTAATTAAAAGACATCTTTTAAGTTTAATCACTCACAAGCCATAAGACCTGGAGAAAGTTACCTACTTTATTACTTCCTGTATATTGGGGACAATATTAGTCCTCTTATCAACTTTTAAAAAGGAAAACATATATCAAAGTTTTTCACATAAGGCTGGAGCTAAATACATGAATTTAAAGAGATATACTATACTATTGAGGTTTTAAAAAAGTATAGTACACGTATAGTTAAAAATGAAAATAGTTTTAAAAGTTTAAATATGGTTCATTGGTCCTTTATTATATGGTCAAGTTATCATTATGCTTTCAAAAATTTTTTATAGAAATTGACCCTTTAAGCTATATTGCATGTAAATGAAGAAGTCCAATATGTATCTGGATGAAAGAGAATTTTAGGCAGAAACAGCAATTAGAGCTAGGATGGCAAGAGCACATGGGATCCCTGCAGGCACAGCAGCGAAAGCACTGGCTTCTGCAGCAGGTGAGAGAAGGGGCAAGTAGCAGCAGAGGAAAGAAGATGTCAGGGACAAGAGCACAAGTTGCCTTACAGCCTTTTCAGGGACACAGCATAAAACCAGATGGAAGCCTGCAGAAGGGCCTGCAGGAGAGGACAGACACAACCCGATTTGTATCTCACAGAGCTCCAAATGCCTGTTGTACTGGAAACAAATGGTGCAGGACAAAACTAATACCAAGAAGGCCATCAATAGTATATAGAGAGCCAGGGATTTAGTTCAGCATCTCAAGCACTTGTCTGGTAAATGCAAGGTTGTGAGTTCGATCCCTGGTACCAAAAACAACAATAAAAATAGTATATGGAAAAAAGTCAGGCAAGCAGGACTTTTGGGGGAAAGTGATCATTGAAAATGGAGTTTTCCTCAAAACTGACTGGCAAAAAATTTGGAGGAGAAAATCATTATGCAAACCATATTAACCTTCAGTTGTGATATATATATGATTTTTAGTCAACCAAGTTAAATGACAATTTTATTTATGAATCTGTGGTCCTGAAGACAAGTATGGAAGACAGGTACTAGAGATAAATATTTGAATTTTTAAAGGTTTATGCAAAGCCACAAAAATTAATGAGATTAACAAGCCAGTAACTACAGGAAGAAAAAAAACAAATCAAATTGCTTAATCTTGAAATTCTGTAATATTGTGGTCATAGAGAAGAAAGAATCATATAATGTCCTGAGAAAGTATGCAGTGTTAGATATGTGAACCAAAAATGAGATTATTTTCCACAGGAAGCCACAGAATAAAAGAAAGAATAGATGTTTAACTATGATAACTTATTGAAGCATTTATCCAACCAAGACAGAAAATTTTCTTTGATTTTTAATATAAACAGGTATCTCACAAATGTATGTTTAATGAACTGGTATTAATAGATAAAAATAAGAACCTGAGCCATTGATTATCAGAGTTTGCAATGTGGATGTGTTTTTCAATAGACTGCTTGGGAAAACTGATGAGAATGCTTCAGAAAAAGAAAGATAAGGAATAAACAAACAGACAAAATAGTCAATACAGCTGATGATTTTCACTGGTGTTCCAAAAGAAAGAAACTAAGAGTGAGATTTTATCAAAAGCAAGTTTTATTTAAGGAGAGAAAACTAATAGTGTGCCTCTCTACCGATGATAATAATATGAGAGTCTAAAAAATATAAGATATTCAGCTACATTGCCAGAATAATGGGAACATATGAAGAGTATGTTATTTTAAAATCATCAATAATTGGCACATAAAATTTACATGTAAATGATAACATGTAGATATGTTTGTCTGCTATTAAAAAAGCAAGAGTTGAATGGTGATTAGAAAGATCCCTTCCTCTGCTCACTACCACAGCACCATGGACAGTGACCCACCAACACCAACAGCTACATCAGTGGATTAATGTGAAAAATTTGTAAACACCACAAGCTTTGATAAAAGGAATCAACCACGTAGCAAGGCCTTACAGGTGCTAATTAAAATCATATGAACTTTTTCCAGGCTTCCAGGAAAAATATAGTACAATGGAAAGAAAATTGAACTGTGAATAAAAACAAGTGTTTTTAATAATGCTCTCAATGAAGACTTCTAAATATGGAGACATAGTTCAGTAGTCATAGACATACTTCAGTAGTCTACTAACACTCCTGGAGTCCAATATATTCATTAGAAAATGATTAGTGGAAAGAAAATTAAGTTATCTAAGATCTTCTCCTGTTTTAAATTTGCATAATGTTGCCAAAAATTTGTCCTATAATTGAACATAATTAAAACTTCTATAACATTTTCAATGCTTGAAATGCATCTCAGAATGTCTTATGGAACTACATATTTAATGTATTGGATAACCATTACTGACTCCCATACACATAAAAAAGAGAGCCATACAAAAATAACTTGGTGCAATGGAAATTTAATATTACATATGAAAAAGATAATAAGCCAAATGATTGGCTGCTGTAGTGGCTAAATGATATGGCAATAACTTGCATTCTTTCTGTTATTCTTTGCTTTCTATGTGTATGCCAATGTTCTCTTAATTCTGGCTCTACTCAAGTTATGAAATTTCAGGTGTGACAAAAACTCTAATAAACAAAACATCTTTGTGTTCACTTGTTATCAGTGAGACTAATGGATTTTTCATCATCTCCTATGCAGAAATCTTGTGTTCATGTGTCTCAGGCCAGAAGTCCATAAAACTTATGCTACTGACACACAATTTCTGCAGTATATGAGCATTTCTTTAGTCTACAGATATCTACTGTATAAACAGAACTGGGATTATTGTAACAAGAAAACGTTTGTCAGATCAATATATGTTGATTTCATGTCATTCTGCAATCTTCTCTCTGCAAGTGGACATTGGCAGACATATGCTATGAATTAATAATTTATTAGTGAAGTACTTATAAATTTGGTTCAACTAAGATTTATATTTTTACATGTCACATGCCATTTCAGAGAAGGCTCTGATTTTTCCACATGGAGTATCGTAATTGTGATATGAAGGAGATAAGAAATAGGAAAAGTAATCATTAGTTGATCCTTCAGAGAGCAATGACTCCTGATTCTGATTCAAATATCAATTTTTATAGCATTTTGGGTTTATTTAGTTCAACAAAAATGATATTGAATGATTACATGTAGTTCCACATGCACTGAACTTAGTTTTATGCTTAGTCTTAAAATCAAAAGTCAATGATTGATGTTTGAGAATGCTATTCATAATCTTTCCAAAAGCAGGTGGCATGCCATATATTTAAATTGTGAGGGATGGGAGAAAATAAAGAAAAAGGTAAAGAAAACCCCCAAGAATTTACAGATTTTAAGTATACATTAACCATTTATACATGTAGTATATAGCTATTGACTTTTTGAGAAAAAAATTGGCAGAAATATAGACACCTAAAGCAATCCCGACTCTCACCAGAGAAATAGAAAGAGGGAGAGGGAGAGGGAGAGGGAGGGAGGGAGGGAGAGAGAGAGAGAGAGAGAGAGAGAGAGAGAGAGAGAGAGAAGGGGTTGATATATATATATATATATATATATATATATATATATATATATATATATATTCACTGTAGTAATTTGTACTATTAGCAGGTTTGCAATGCTCTTATGTTGGTGCCCACATATAATTGGAAATAATTTTTCAGTCTTGTTTAATTTGAGGTTAAGATGAAGTTTGCCTTAACTTTGCTTTAACTTTGAGGTTAAGATGAAGTTTGCCAATACAGGGAAATCTTTCATGTATCACTGCAGAAGAAAGTACTGATAGAAAATGACGTTTTGTTTCAGTTATCAGAGAAAAATTATATGGGAAGATCTGAAATGATTCTATTTACCTAAAATTATTTATTCCTAGAAAAATAATGGATTTTTACAGTCTGGAAGACAAAAGATATGATCATTTGAGTGTTCTTTGAAAAACACAGAAGAGAAAGTTTAAGGATAATGCTACTCTATGTTCTGACAGGTAAACGACGTTATCACAAAAGTGCGTTACTATTTTCCTGTTTCTTTTTTTTTTAAGTGATGGGATGAAAAGATTTTTCAGCCCCATGAATGTGGGTATGATAGGAAAGGAAGAAATATAGACTGCTTTTTGTTGTTTTGTTTTGTTTTGTTTTTTAGAAGGTGAAGGATTCAAATGCTACTGGGAAAAAAAGAATAAAAGCTTCCGACTGTCCCCACAAAAGGATAAAACATATCCCAGGAAGGGAAGGTAGACACCATTTCAGATCTGCTGACAATACTGTCATTTTTATCCTACACACATGGTTCCCACTAAGCAATTTGACCTGAGTTCACACACACACACACACACACACACACACACACACACACGCCCACACTCATAGAAAAAAAAAGACTCGTCTAGTTTTATCGCTTAAATAAATCCTTAGCTGTGGAGTCAAACAAATCTTAACGTAAGAAACAAAGATAATTTAATTGCATTGCATCAGAAAAAAATCAGTAAAAACTTCCCAAGCTAGAAATGAGGAAAATGTAAAAAGACAGCCAGAAGAAAACCTAAGGATCACAAGAAGCTGAACAGTTCAATTCTGAGATTAAATGAAACCTGAGATCCACACAAAATAACCTCACTAATCTTCAGCAATTTTTATGAGTAAGAAGTTAAAGACAGCACAATTTTATTAAAAAGAGACATTGGACATGAGATAATCATGTAAAAAATGGTATAAATAGAAGAAGTCCAAGTTTAGAGGAACAAAATCATAAGTTAAATAAATGGTATTCTAAAAGATTGAAACAAAGAGGAAAAAAGGAGGAAGACATAGTAGCATGAAGAAATGGCTTAAAATAAATACTGCACATGTCAACTAAGATGACAAAGAACTGATTAAGACAACCAGAAAAAATATATTATATGGAAAATAAAGATGATCCAAAAATATATTATATGGAAAATAAAGATGATACCAGTATCATTTATGATTATTAGGTCACCCAATACATGAAGAGAGAAATAAATTAGAAATAAAAGAATAATATTTTCTTTCAGTAAAGAAAGACCTAATTCAGATTATTGAAATAGAATATTGCGCTACTGAAAAACCTGAGTAGAATATTTCATGACTAATTTACACTATCACCCATTCTGGTTAATGTAAGCACAATTTACAATAGCTAACTCCTGGAAATACCTGGCATACCCATCAACAGATGAATGACTAAAGAAAATGTAGTTTCTACACATAATGGAATATTACTCAACTATAAATAAGAGTATATGCTGAAATATTTGCATGAAAATGAATGCATCTGGAAAATACACTATTGAATGAAATTAATCAATCATACAAGTTTAAATATCATACGATGCTTCCTATTTGAGTAACGCAAAGTGCAAACAAAGAATAAAAAGGTTAGACAGCAGGAAAAAGGAGACAAACCTTCAGGACACAGAGGGCAAGGAGAGAGGATGAGAGGGTATACATAGAATTAGGGTATGTCACGTAAGGAAACTTAATAGCCTCAGTGAATGAAGACATCGTATGTCATAAACATGAGTTAGGAATAATGATAACAAGAATGAAAATGTGGAACATGGACTTAGAGGCAGAGGGAGGAATGTTTGGGGAAGAATAAGTAAACTAAAAAAAGAAGCTATGTACATGAACTACATACACCACAGGAGGAATGCAAGGATCATGCACTGCAAACATGTATTAATAAATACATACTACATTCTCAAAACAAGGAAATAATTTTGCAAGATATCATATACAAAAATGAAGGATAAAGATGTCAGGGGGTAAGAATGACCTAAGAATTCTCCCTCAGAATATCAACTATCATAAAACAGTAAAAGTCTAAAATTTCAAGGGGAAAATATGATCCACAATTTTCATTCAGTTTAATTATCCTTACAGTGTAAAGTTAGCAAGCAGAGAGTGCTAAATTGGAAGCGAGTCATGGTAGATAGAATCTGGGATTTTTGCTTGAAAGAGAAAATTCATGATGTTCAATCAATGTAGGCATGAAACGTCGCAGGCCAGTCCATGGTGCACAGTGCTCAACTTCTTTTTTCTTCCTTCTTTCCTCTCCTCTCCTCTCCTCTCCTCTCCTCCCCTCCCCTCCCTTCCCCCTTCCCCCACCCCCCTCTCCTCTCCTCTCCTCCTCCCTCTGCTCTCTCTCTCTCTCTCTCTCTTTGTCTTGCTATGTAGTTCAGACAGGGCTTGAATTCACTGTGTAGTCCCAGAGTACCCTCTAACTCCCAGTGATCATCCTGCCTTGGCCCCTCCAGCATGGGATTATAGAGATGTGCCACCACACCCTGCCACCAGTCTCTTCCCCTCTGTCACAGTGCCAAAACAGAATGTACCAGTTCATGGCTCATCATGTAGAAAATAGAATTTATAAAACTTATTCTTTGTTATGGCTATTTTAATGTGTTGTTCTAGTTTCAAATATGCATAAATAACATGTGAACAAATGGGAATGGTGGTAACTCAATAAAACTTTATTTACAAAAAGTGTGAGTGCATTCAATTTGACCTATGGGCTATTGTGTTTTTCAGCAATGTATTGGATGCCTGTTGTTCTGTTAGCCTGGATTCATTAAAAAAGCATTTCATGAATAAGAAATATATCTGACTTTATTTTGGTATTTTTCATTTGCCATTTTTAAGGAAGAATATCTTAGTTTATCCTCCAACACAAAATTAGTATATTAATTGGTTCAAAATTTTGTAAAGAACATTGACAGTCTCTAGCATTGGTGGGGTAAATGACCTAATTGTTTCAATGCTCTGAATCAAAGGCTAAGTGCATGCAGCAAAAGAATGACAAAAATGCTCACAATAGACAATATTAAATGATACTATAACTGCATATATATGCTACACAGTCCAAGAATTTAAAAAATTAACAGCATGCAGGGCTAGATATTTTGAAATATCCTTTTGATAAAGATAGCAAAACTAAAGGCTAAAATATTTTAAAAGTCATCCTTTTCCAGTATTATATGTGGTCCAATAGTAAGAAATCCACAAAGAAAAAAGGTGAGGCAAGAGCAGAATCCCTGACTGTCATTCTTGCCTTCTATGCTTGGCTCTGGCTCACTTCTCTTCATTCTTGTGTGCTGAGTGAATCTGTAGTCACATTACAAACTGCAAGTATCTCTACACTTTCATGTTCTCTTTGATGTCAGCTGTGAACTACAAGTCATTCAATTGTGTACACATCGTGTCTGAGACATATGAATTGTATGTGGACATATTTTGAAGTGCTGAAAAAATTAGGAATCACTGAAATTTTCCGTTTTTTTCTAACAATGATTTCCTGCTATGATGAGATATATATGACTCAGTGAGTTAATAGTTATTTTATTATACATACTAGTTAAGGTTTTGAGTTTTGTGATGCATTCATATGTGTTTAAATGCTGTAGCTTTACATATTGTTACACAGCAGCACCTCAGTTTATGAATTTAATGCATTCCATGATTCTGGGGAAGATGGCTGCTTTTGTGTTTGTGTGGGAAAGATGGCCGTTGTTGTTTGTCACCCTATGAGGAGTTTGAGAATGGAAGCAAAATGTTTCCAGATGCTTCTGTTGTGAACCAAATTGTTCACATGTACACAAATTGTTTTCTGTTAAATTCTCCACTCAAATGCTACATGTGTCTTGAACTGACTGATTACTTTCTAAGAGTCGTGTTATCAGTCCTTACTTTATTTTATCTGATTAAATTTTCTGTTCAAACACATGATTGTAAACCATATAAATACTTGTTTGTTTTCATTTTCTTTTTCAGTTATGAAATAGAAAATGAAAGTTAAGAATTAAGACTATTACCGAGAAAACAAGAAAAATAGCATAATCTAGTCTTAATAGTTAATAATAAATTCCCTCCTTAATTCTCTAATTCTTCGTTTACTTTTTTTGTTTAGACACAGATAAATTACTTGTAATGAGACAGACTTTGAGGTCAATAGTTCTTTTGAAATGTAGTTTTGTTTGTTCAGAAGAAATTAATGACAATCAACAGTGGATATGATGTAAACGACATTAGAGAAGAAATGTCCATTTAATTAGTTAATTAATTATTTTTAATCAGGCAAGAGACCTTCAAATATTATTGATGAGAGCTGCTAACACTGATACTCCCTCAGGGAACTCCCACTAAATAGGTGTTCAATTTGTCTTCAATTTCTACTCCACTCCAGCAGTGAGAAGTACATGAACCCAAGAGATTATAAACAAATGCATGATCAAGAGGCTTCACACAAAGTGTGCTGACCCTGTTACAGAAACACATTTCTCTGGTTATCTTTTACATATCCCATTAGCTGTCCATATGGAAAAGACCTCTCTTTCTCCCCAGTCAGTTCCCTTTGGAAGCCCCACGGTGATCGAATGTCATTACCAAGCTTGTGTGATATTCAGGTTGTTTTTATCCATGCTGGAAAATGAAACTACTCATTAGAAATCGAGAAGCCATTCAACCAAGACATCAAAATTATTATTTTTCCTTTGGAAGTACTTAATCTTAATTATCAGTCTCCCTGTTTTTTCTGTTTTTTTTTAAATATACTGAAAACATGGAAAAGCATTAATGTTTTAAAGATTAGTCCTCATAAATTTAACTATTAAAAATTAACAAAATTTATAAATTGTGCCATAAGGCAACTTTTATATACTCTAGGCATTTTCCAATGGCATCCTCAATGTTTGCTTTTTTATATTAAAATATGTTGTCCATGAGAGAAACAATAAAATCATAATTAGTGCTTTCATTCTGTGAGAATCATGTAGTGAAACTTATCATTTCCATTGATCACGTGAATCAAGCTCTACATGGTTTTTAATTATGAATTTGACAGAACACCATGGATAAGCAAGAGCTTTTTATCCCTAGAAAGTGCTATTTAGTGCTTCAGATATGATTGAGATTCTCCTTAGTACAATGAAATATTTTCTTGTCTTTTCTTGTCATTTCAGATTTATTCCTAATAATATCACATTGTTTTTCTATTGTCGCTGATAGTTACTCATAAGGGTTTCGTGATTTATGTCAGTGGCCCCCAAGCCTCATGCCTTTGCATTTTGTATTTGTGATTGGTTCATTGTCTAGCACTTGGATTGGGGGTGTAAGTGCTACACCTGCCTAGACATGGAGCCAGCATACAATCAATGCAGGAAGAAGGTGTGTCTCTCTCTCTTGCGGGTTTCTGCCTTGCTGTTTGCAGCCACCATGAACTGCAGGCCACTATGCCACCCTGCCTTGGAGCCCACTGAGTATGGATTGAAACCTCCAAAAAGTGTAAGAAATAAACCTTTCCTTTCCCAACTTTGGGCATCAGGTGTTTTGTCTCAGCCAGGAGTAAAAAGTAACTAAGACAAAGGATCATTATTAAGGTAATTGTTTTGCAGTGGAAGTATCATTCATTACTCATAAATCATGGCTACACTGTCTCTCAACTAGATTATTGCCTTTCCTCAAAAGAATACATTAAAATAGATAGTGAGTCTCTGATCAAGACAATTTCAGGCTTCATTCAGATGAATACAACTTGATGTTAAGTGTCCGAATGTTAACCACACATTAATATATACTAGAAAAAGTCTTAGATGAGAAAGTCAGAAAACTGGAGACTATTTTTTAAAAAGAACTCCATGAGATGGAAACTTTTTTTGACTTTTTAAATTGGTATAAAGATTAGTCTTACAGTTGTATACAATATTTATATCAATTAAAACATATTGAACATGTAATTTACAAATTATATTATTGCCTGTTGGTACTGCGTTTCTTCAGCATTTCCAGGCTTTTGATAGCTGTTAAGTCTTTTTTGTTTTATAAAACTACTTTCATTCTTTTAAATCTTTGAAGTCATGAATATCTCTTGAAGACTGACATGAACTTAAATAATTCATTTTGAGAATATTTTTAGAAGAATAAATTTTTCTTAAAATGCTACTGAGAATCAGTGTCCCCCAGGCACAAAAATACATATTCAAAGACACACTGTAACCTAAAATGATACTCTGCTTTTAAAATATATCTAACCTATTTCTTTCAGAAAAGGATTTTGAAGTGATCTTGTCATATTGGAAACATAATGTGCATTTGACCGGTTTAAAATATATCTCTTTTAATCTTTCCTCTAGGATAAATGTATTTTTCATGCACACTGCAGATAATACATACTCATCCAATCAGTCAGTGTGTGTCATAAGCATTCTATGTGGAAAGAATATTTTAAGTGCTATCTCAATCAATTGCAGAGAGTAAGAAATATGATCATGATTATAGTGCATGTTTGATTCTGATTTTATCTGAGGGAAACCTGTTCTATGGCTCTATCCTTAAGTTCTTTAATTTTCCTATGGAAATAGGAAACACCTGTTCTAGAACCAATCAAATCTATAGGTGGAATAGTCCTTTATATACGTAGAAAATTTTGAGGGTGTTATTACAGCTCTGCTTAAAAACAAAATTAAAAACTGAAAATGGAAAATTACTCAAATACACTGACTAATACCTGAATTTCCTATAACCAGTCTTTCATTTTGCCCAATAAAATTTTAAGTATTATTTTAAAATATACATTTTAGAGCAGGTTCTATAAAAAGTAAATTCATTGTATCAGCTTTTGTTTATGCATACTATCAGCCAAGTTTTATTGCATAGTCATAAATGGCAAATATGTTTCAGAAATTTTCTTACAGCAGATTTTGGCGGAGACTACATAGTAAGCACAAGCTTATTGCCTAACTCACGGATTAGCATCATGGAAAGAAAGGGTAGAGGAGGACAGTTTCCATATTTCATAATTTGATGTAGACATATCCATCACTTACCAGCCCATTTCTATAGATGTCCCAGAATTATATTTACAGTTGTCTTTTCTAGATTAAACTATTCAAGTTTCTGTTAAGGCCTTCATAAAAAACTTTTCTTTCCTTAAATCCAAAGGTAGCATATGAATGTGCACTGTCTTTCAAATGCTTCTGTCAAATCAAATTCAAATATGATTAGTTAGCCATCAAATTGTATGCAACCAGCTAAATTATCAAATGATTGCAAATCTGTGTTAAATTGAAGTTGTATACATACTTCGAACTGCATTTAAGCCAGAAGTAAAAACAGCCTAATTGGAATCATGGTAATATACAAAATTCACTTATACATTGTTAAAACATTTTATTTTATATAAATCAGTTATTATTTTTATCTTATGTGTTTTATGTTTCCTGTGTGGTTTCTTTATAACCTACTTTTTCTTTCTATTTCTCTTATTTATTTTCTTCAGTAGATTTTACAGAGATGAACAGTATAAAATTTATTTACATACATTATTTTTTCACAGATCTTATTTGTTCACATATCTTATTAATTTTAAATTCAAAGACTGAAGTTGGTTTTGAGTGCATTGAATCCTGTCAATGTCTTATATTATGATATTTTTAAAACTATAGGCTTAATTCAGATTCCTTAAGGGGAAATCCAACACTGTATAATTGTTGAGTTTTTAAAAAATGGTAGCTAAAAATGCCAGAATAGAGCAACCAGCCTGCCCTGGTAAGTGGCTGTGGTCTGGCAAGCCGTGGCTGCCCCAGGGCAAGAAGCAAGAAGCAAGAAGCAAGAAGCAAGAAGCAAGAAGCAAGAAGCAAGAAGCAAGAAGCAAGAAGCAAGAAGCAAGAAGCAAGAGTGTTTCCTGAGATCTGCACCATGTTGGAATTTAGGGAACTGAGTAACCCAGCAAGCAGCCTCCTGCCTACCAGGGCACGGGCTTAGAATCAAACATACCATCACCCCCCCATTAGCAAGTGGGATCCAGGGATCTTGGCATCTCTTAGGAGCTTGAAGTTATGTAATGCATGGAGTGAGGGGAATTTCCTTTGATTACCTCTTTGAAGGCAGATATTTTTATCGCCATTTTGCTTTGTCCTGATTAATGGTATGGCTCTATTCAATATTGTTTAGATAAGTTCTATAATATTATGCATTTCTTTTGATTTTGCTATACCTGATTGAAAGAACAACTATTGTGAAGATAATGAGATACACAATAGTGCCTATTACTGTTGCCCAGGTGACCTGCTGTGATGTTCTGTACCAATTTCACGACACTGTCTCAATTGGCTTTATTCCATCCTGTTTTGTTGTATATTACTACCTCCAAATTAATAAAAAATTAAATTAAAAAAAACAGAACACGAGAAAACAAGGTAACAAAATATCTCCAAAAATTCTCAGCTCCACCAAAGGGGATCCATGTGACATAGATGAGGAGAAACTCAAAAACAAAACAACAGAATTATATTAGGTGATTAAAAAGGAAATAACAACAACAAAACAGATCAATAAGGTACTGAGCAAGCAGAAACATGATATAACTAAACAGATAATGGACTTAAAAAGCAAAAGGAGGGAAAGAAAGTGCGCTAAAGGATATAACTGCATGTATGTTTAAGTGTGTAGGATTGATAACCATATTACTAAGTTTTTCTGGATCGTTGAACAGAACTGTTTGCAGCCTCACTGTTTGAATGCCCACTTTGTATGTGTTAATTTTGTAACATGAACAACTATTTCTAAGAAGACAATATGTAATTTATCAAGTAGTGATTTCTTACTGTTTTTTTAATTCTGTATTATTTCTAACCTTATTTTCTGTTTTGCTTTTTTTCTCTTTAAATAAAATTTTTAAAAAGCCAGAATAAATTTAGATATATTATTAAAATATATATTCAACTAATGTTACAGTGTTTCCAAAATATATTGAGAACACTTTAAGTAATCATTCAATAATTTTAAATTTGTGATTTTTATGTTGGTCACTCTGCTGTAAATATAACAATGTACTTCTCGTATTGATTAGTTGCTAATAATAAATTCTGCAGTTTTGATACTGGTCTTAGTCATTATGTTCAGAAATTATGAGTAAAATATCTTAAAATTGCGTATCTTAAAAATATCTTTAAATGCATATGTTAAAATTTGTACAGTCTCCTCATTCCCTTCTTCATTCATGCCAGTAAACCAGAATACATATTAGTCTCTTTTATTTCACTAATCTTTCATAGATCATCAATTTTTCATTTGTAAATTACATTTGTCTGGCTCCAAATAATCTTCCAAAGTTCATGATACTTTCATTGAATCCATAAAATTTCCTTATAGTAGCACCCATGTTAGTGTTTTGCTGAATAATCAAGGAAACAATCCTCCTGTGCAAAAATCTTTTCCCTTGTCAGTGTCATTTACACAAGTGGCTCCATTTTTTTCATACAATTCTTGTAGTTTCACTGTTTTATATTTTAATATATCTGATATTTATATTTTTCTCTATGATGTGAGGTAAGGTCGATTTTTTTTTCATATAACTATCTACATATCTTTACATTATTTTTAAAAAAGTTTTTCCTTTTTCCCATTGTCTTGATTTAATGCTCTATTTCTTTCTCTCTCTCTCTCTTTTTTTTTTTGTACCAGGGATCAAACTCATTACTTCGGGCTTGCTAGTCAGGCGCTTATGCTGCTGAGCTAAATCTCCAGCCCCTCATGCTCTACCTTTATAGTAATTTCATAAGTAAGTTTGTTTGTATGAAGTAAGAAACATAAAGTTTTCCAAATTTATTTATTTGTCTTAAAATTTGTAATTTTCAGATAATTATCATTTTCATAAAATTATAGTATAGCTTATTAGGTTTCATTTAAATAACAACAGTTTTGAATAGCATCTGTTTAACCTAGTGGTTTCCAATGGGAGTCGGAGATCCTATGAGGGGAATAATTCTAGTAGATTAAGTGAAACTGAACTACAGTGACTTAACTCTGATTTGGATGACATTTCCAAATGTTTTGAGCCATATTCCACATCTGGGTTGTAGTGATGCTAATATGAATTTGTACAATTAATACACTTAACCAAGTAGGAAAGAAGCTTATAGATTTGTCAGAAATGGACAATATTTCAGAATTAATACATTGATCTAGTTGCTTAGATATTAAATGCTTGTGCTTTTTATTGGAGAATGTAATTGACTGTTAAGGTTATAAAATAATCAAAAGTAAATGACAGTCACTGTTAAATTAGGGGAATTTTTTAAAAGGACATATGTGTAACATAATAAATACTTAAACTGAGAAATTTACAATTTACTCATAGAACTGAAATCTAGATTCTAAATTCATTCATGATTTGAAAGTCAACCATAAGCACATTTTAATGTAAAATGTAGTGCAGATTATAATTTTAGGTATGCATATTCTACCCTCTAATAGAGAAGTTGTGTTTTCCAGGGAATAATTTTTAATGTGATTGAGGCTTTCCACTCTTGATGTTATAAAACTGACCATAACTTCTCAATATAAGCTCACTAGCCCATCAATTTTCCTTTCTAACAACACACAGAATGTCACAATTGATTTTTCCTTCTTGAAAAGGTCATTTGCATCACGAATTTCTTTTGTGCAGGTGGGTTTCTAATGGCATTTTCAGTAGTTATGATATCAGATAAATAATGGTTGTAATTTGCCTTGTCAAACTCTGACCATCATTGCTGAAGGAAGCACAGCTTGACATGACTCGATAAATAATTTTTCCAAAAAAATTCTCTGTATGGGTTTCAACTTTGGCTGCCAATGAGGACCACCTGAAAAACTTTATAAACATGCAGAGGCTTAGTTCCCCACTACCCCTACTCTCCCCTAGATGTTTTGATTTAGAGGTGTGAGACAAAGCCCATGTGTCAGTATCTTTTAAGAGTTTACCTAGTGATTCTGTCACATATCTATCATTGGAAAACTCTGAAGTGAGATATTAACTTCTTTTTCTTCTTTTGACCTTTACAAAAATCTGGATAAGCAGAAAATTGATTGATGTGAATGTCACTTACAGAGATTCAGCCCACTTGCTTGCAGAGAAATGAATAAACAGTGCACATGTTGTAGGCATTCAAAACAGAGAAAAAGAAAATATTTATATAGAGGGCCTTATGTACACTCCAATGCACAGCTATTTTACACGTTGAATATGTCCTTGTAAATTAGCAGTGTATGATGCTGATTTATACCCAGATCTCTAAGTTTAGCAACATTTTGATTGCACATGAATAATGAGCAATATATAATTAGACAGTCCATACATATATATCAACAAAAATGCTGACATGTT
>PVJX010017542.1:0-38140 GCA_004027295.1 Dolichotis patagonum
AAAACCTGAGTAAAACCCAACTAAAAAAGAGAAATATAGGCCATTCCCCCTAATGAACATAGATGTAAAAATTCTCAATAAAATTCTATCAAACAGGATGTTGGAAATTATCAAGAAGATTATACACCACAACCAAGTGGGACTCATCCCTGGAATGCAGGGATGGTTCAACATATCTAAATCAATAAATGTAATCCACCATATCAATAGAGCCAAAAGTAAGAACCACATGATCATCTCTATAGACGCAGAAAAAGCTTTTGATAAAGTCCAACACTCATTCATGATAAGAACCTTACAGAGAATGGGAATAGATGGTCTTAACCTCAATATGATAATGGGAAACTATGACAAACCAAGAGCCAACATCATATTAAATGGTCAAATAATGAAAGCCTTTACCTTAAAATCAGGCACAAGACAAGGATGTCCCCTATCACCACTCCTATTCAACATAGTACTGGAAATACTAGCCAGAACAATTAGACAAGAGAGAGAAATAAAAGGAGTAAAGATAGGAAAAGAGGAAGGTAAATTATCATTATTTGCAGATGACATGATACTTTACATAGAAGACCACCAAAATTCCATTGAAAAACTCCTAGATTTAATAAATAAATTCAGCAAGGCAGCTGGCTACAAAGTCAATACTCAAAACTCGATAGCATTCTTATACACTAACAACAAAAATACTGAGAGAGATATAAGAGAAGCCACACCCTTCACACTAGCATCCAAAAAAATGAAATACATAGGAATTAATCTCATGAAAGAGGTAAAAGAGCTATACAAGTAAAATTATAATATCCTGAGAAAGGAAACTGAAGAGAACCTCAGAAATGGAAAGACATCCCTTGTTCATGGATAGGAAGAGCAAACATTGTGAAAATGGCCATTCTCCCAAAATTACTATACAGATTCAATGCAATCCCAATCAAAATACCACTAACATACCTCATAGATCTAGAGAAATGACTCCTAAAGTTCATCTGGAACCAGAAGACACCTAGAATAGCAAAGGCAATTCTAAAGAGCAAAGGCAAGGCATGAGGCATCACAATCCCTGACTTGAAATTTTACTACAAAGCTACTGTAATAAAATCAACAAGGTACTGGAATAAAAACAGACTTGAAGATCAATGGAATAGATTGGAAGATACAACCATAACCACAAACTCACTCAACCACCTTATCTTTAATAAAGGAGCCAAACATGCTCCCTGGAAGAACGACAGTCTCTTTAACAAATGGGGCTGTTGGCTATCCATATGCAGAAGACTAAAACTAGATACATGTCTATCACCATACACTAAACTAAAATCTAAATGTATCAAAGATCTAAATGTTAAAACAGAAACATTAAATCTGTTGGAAGACAAAGTAGATTAAAATTCTCAATGATATACGGGTAGGTAAAGAATTCATGAACAAGAACCAAACCACAAGGGAAATACTTCCCAGAATCAATAACTGGGACCATATCTTATTAAAGAGTTTCTGCATGTCAAAAGAGATTTCCAGCAGAGTGAAAAGAAAACCCATAAACTGCAGAAAAATCTTAATTGACTGTCCATTAGACAAAGGACTTCTATCTAGAACTGATAAATAATTAAAAAAATCAGACCCTCGAAATTCAAAGACCCAATCCAAAAATGGGAAACTGAAATGAAAACAGAGTTCTCAGGTGAAGAAATATGAATGGCAAATAAATACATGAAAAAATGTTCATCATCATTAGTCATTAGAGAAATGTAAATTAAAACCTCACTGAAATTCCATCTCATCCCAGAAAGAATGACCAGCATTAAAAAACTACCAACAACAAATACTGGAAAGCCTGTGTGGAAAAAGGAACTCTTCTGTACTGTTGGTGGGAGTGTAGACTGTTGCAAACCACTGTGGAGTCTGGAGATTCCTCAAAAATCTGGGTTTGGAAGTCCCATTTGATACAGCTATTGCACTGCTAGGCATATTTCCATAAGAACAGAAAACATCATGCCACAGTGATATATGTGCACCCATGTCTATAGCAGCACAATTTGTAATAGCCAGATCTTGGAAACAACCTAAGTGCCCATCAACTGAGGAGTGGATAAAAAAGTTGTGGCATTTTTATACAATGGAGTACTACTCAGCTATAAAGAATGATCACATTGAGATATTTATGAATAAATGGACACAACTTGATACCATACTCATAAGCTATGTAAACCAAACTCACATTTGTAAATACTATATAGTCTCCCTAGGATGAGAGTTGGTAAATGTATGTAAGATTTTATAGTAATCATGATTTCTCATTTCATTGCTTTGAAGCCTTTCAGTGTTTTTATTCATCAGTTAGAATGGTTTTATTCTGCTTTGTTTGTCTTTATTATGCATGATTGTATGAACAGCTGTTTTGAAAAAAGCAAAACATTATGGTAGCCATTGCTGAATTAATAGCATCTTCCTTAGAAGTCCTACCATGCTTCTACTCTGCTATTACCATCGTTTCTATCATGTTGTGTCTTATTGGGATTTTAATATATGTGATAGTATAAACAAATTTTTTCATTGAAAATAAGATATAGTAGCCATTGATCATTCTCTGTTATTTGGATCAAAATGTCCTGTAATTCTTTCATTCTTTTGAATGGTTTTATACTATTTTGGTATCTTTGATATTACTGTATTTGAAACTATGCTCAACTATATCAGAGAAATAGATATTTTGATAGCTACTGTTAATGTCTGGTTGTCTTATTGTAAAGTGTTGTTTTGCTTATGTTGTTCTGTTCTGATCTGCTTTGTTCTGCCCTCTTTTGTTTTATGCTCTTTAAAATAAAAAACATAAAAAATATTAATGGAAAGTTCTGCACACTGTCTAAAAACTAACTATTGATTTTCAAGGTGACAGAAACATAAGACTATAGAGAAGTAAAACAAGATACCACCATCTATTATGTTAAATGTACCTCAATTTTAACTTTCGTATTCTGCCATATCTATAGGGTTAATTATAAAGCATTAGCTGGGCAGGTGATTTGCTTTTCATTTACTTATATTAAAGCTGAGAATTACAATGATCTTGAAAAATAGAACATTTTCTGTATAAAATATACTCTGTATCAAATATACTCTGTAATTTAAAGACACTCAGTTTGAATGCATCCTCACAAACCTGTATCCCAGTTAATAATAAATTTTAGAGATTAATTAAGTAAACAACATTGTGAATTCTGTTGTACTTGACCAGATTTTGAGGAAAGCAAGGAGAGACATTCATTATAACATTAATATGTTTTTCATTAGTGTCATTTTACTGATTTTACATATTTAGTTGTCTGAATCCCCAACTGAAACACAACATCTCGAGTAATGGCCTATTTTCTCATTCAAAACTATAGCACTGGTGCCTAGCATAATTCAAATATTTCAATTGAATTTGATCTTTAATGTCATGAGAATCTGTTATCAGTCACATAAGTTCATATGCTCAGGTTCATTTGCTTGCTATTGACCAAATAAAAAGCGGCCATTTCTTTGGGTAAAATGGAAAAAGAATTTATTTAAAGCTAGCTCCATGGAAATGGAAGAGGTCATTTGTCTTAAAACATCACTGTGCACAGATGGATAAATATGTTCTACAGTAAGGAACAGAGGGGAGGGCAAGCAGATAATGCAAATCACTGGCTTTCAAGTTTCTAGTCATCTTTAGTTTCTTACTTGTGGAAAGGAAACCTGGGCTCCAGCCTCCTAGGGCCTGTATCTGCATATTTTGTCACTGCATCTGGACTCAAGGGAGGAGGAGGTGGTAGCCACTTATGCCCAGGCATGAGGAATTTTGCATAAGCTTTCTGTCCCTAAAGAACAAAATAATCTTACAAGTTTCCATTTTACAATGGTTGTTACAGTACTTCACACTAACATTGAGAAAGCTCAAGTTGTATGTGAGTAATCAGTGGTCTTTGGAGGTTTTTAAATTATTAAACTTTTAATGTAAAAAGTAAAAAGTGAATGTAATATAAAAAGTAAAATAATGTAACAATTTTGAACATATCAGGCATTCAGTAGAATGTTTAAATAAGTCAATATGGATAAGTAACATTAGAAAACCTCTATAAAGTGATTTGTTATTAGGAACTTTGCTGCTCCCTCAAAATGTAGATGAATTATTTGTGAGTTACCTTGTAAGAGTGAATCTCTGTTCTTTTGTTTGCAATGATTTTGATTGATATATAAAATATAAAACTTATATACTTACTCTGTTACCAAGTTCTATGGTGTCAGGGTCTCCTTTTATAGGTGGTTTCTTGGTTCTTTCTGTCCTCAACCATGAGTTGATCAAGACAAAGCTAAATGGTAGTGAAGTTTTATTAAAGGTAGGAAAAAGTGCAGCTCTGCAAAGTAAGGCTGGGCCAAGTAAAAGTAGGAAAAGAAGCATCTTCTACAGGCAAGAAAAGGTTATTTTAGGAGACAACAGTACAAATAGCTTAATGAGAAGCAACCTTTCTGTATCTCCCACTCTCAGGCTGCTGGCAGATTTAAGTCATCCTATCCAAACCTGCTCAAATTCTGGCTAGAAGTCCACTGCAGAGCTTTGGGAAGTGTTCTGTGTATGTGACTTTGGATTTTGTAAATAACAGGTCACACTGAAGCCAAAAAAGTTACACAAATAGGATATGGGTTCTAAATATTTAATTAAAATAAGCTAAAAGTCAGCATTTAAGTAAATTAACATGCCAAAGGGCCCAACTAATTAAATAAACTGACCTGTAATACCTAATAAAACACAAAATTAAAAAAATAGTTCTTTAATCAAATGTAAAAGATTTTATAAAAAGAAAATACAAATAATGCATTTGTTTTCTAGACATCGAAATCTTACATGCAACAAAAATCATGCCTTCCTTTTGTTACATAACTGTAAAAAACTATGTAAAACAGTAGTGGACTTAAACATCTTTTTTTACCCTTCTCAGACACGCAAGGTGTTATTTTCTTTTATTCTTTCTAATAAACATACATTTGACTATGCCCCACCACTTGCTATTTCTAGTTTTGATGGCTCTAGTCTTCATTGCTCCAAAATGAAAACCCAACATCAAGAGGGATCTGTTTCATCTTTGATGCACAACACAAGGCGTCATTTTCTATACAGAGAGGCAAGTGTGACAAACAGCAAAATACATTTTCACAATCTTTGTCCCTTATAAAACTCCAAGAAACAGTAGTTATTTCTTCCAACTAGTTAAAATTTCTTAGACTAGTTGACACTCTTAAAGCAGAGCACAGGTTCCCTAGCACCTCCTGGTTAAACTCCCACTAAAGTCAGTGGAAATATTGGTCAGACAAGCAGGTAGATTCCTTTTCAGAGACAAATCTCTGGATGTACTGATAAGAGTACTGACAGAAATGCTACCAGTTCAAATGAGTCTACTCACCATCTTAAAGAAATATAGGTTTTATTTTACTTGGGTCACAGAGGGCATGTCAGTAAAGTACAAAGGACATATCAGTAGGTAATAGCCAGTCTCCTCCAAGGACATGTCAGTAGGTCATAGAGGACATGCCAGCAGGTCATCAACAGGTTCAATAAGGACATGTCAATAGTCAACAGGATACAGAGGACATCTCAGAAAGCCACAAGCCTGCCTTTTCTCTGTTCCATACCCTCAAAAGCCCACCCAAAAATGCTATTTATAAAAAGCCTCTTATCTTGTAAGAGACTTGTCTGTTCTGCTTTCACAGAGAAGACCATTTCAGGTTTAGAAATAAATCTGTTTGGACTTCTGTGCTCATGTTCCTTCCTTCCTGGTCATCTGGCTCTGAAACCTCTTTCCTTCCTAACTTTTTTTGCTTCCTCCTATTCTCTATTTGGGAACACCAAATAATAATGATAATAATAATAATAATAATAATAATGAAAAACAATAGGGGACCAAATTCAGGGAGAAGTATTGTTGATCTGTTTCCTAACCCTGCCTGCTTATTTTTACCATTCAGCCCCAAGGTGGGCAATTTGCCCTTCAAAATATCAGAAGACATACCACATAACTATCTTCTGTATAATCTTTCCAAATTGGAACTAAAAGGAGATATTAAGCCAGAAACATTGCTTTTGCTCCACTTCTATGTGGCCCCAGAACAGACTTGATAATTGGTCATGCTGGTCAGCTGAGGGTACTTTTCATTTCCAAGTTCTGTCAGATGTTGATAACTTCCTCCAGAAAAACAGCAAATGGTCAAAATTTCCCTATATATTCAAGGCTTTTTTGCCTTCTGCTAGCAACCCTCCCTCTACACTTTTCTCTCCTCTCTCCCAATTCTTCTTGCCAAACAAAATACTACTACTCCTACAAAACACTTTATCCCTATGCATAGCCCAACAGTATCATGTTTTTACCCCCCTCTACCCTCTATCGATGAATTTGATCCAACTGGCAGTTTGTTGCCCTATCACATCCCACATCCTCAGCAACCTCAATCAGGTCTATACCTGCCACCATCAGCCCCTCCCTCCTCCAAGTGTTCCTCTTCTCCAAAATTCATCCATTAGCAGTGCCTGCCCACTGCTAATGGCCCAGCTCCCTTATCAAAATCACTTTTTTCTTTCCATCACATATGTTCTTGTACTTTTCTTCTCATCTGATACCTCCTCAGGCCACTTCGCACCCTTTGCAAGGTAGCAAGCATTGAGGGGTCCATTTGTATTTACCTTTCTTTCTCAATTACTGATCTAGATTATTTCAAACAAAGCATGCAGTCCTTTTCAGAAAATCCCAATGAAAACCAAATATCAAATCCTGGAATCTCTAGTTCAACTCCCCAAATAAAAAACCTGCCAAAGACTCCACTTTACATTCACATAGCAATTGTTTTTGCTTTGGCAATCCTGGTCATTGAATAAAAACTTGGTCTAATCCAACGCCTCCTCCAAAGCAATATCTGAACTACAGACAGTGAGATGAATGGAAAATGGATTGCCCTCTGAGGAGGTCAGCCCCTCTCCTGAGTTCTCTCACCTCCAGGTGACCTGAAACATCTGGAGAAAGCCTGCTGGTCCTCATGACATTATATTCAGTTGCCAATTGATGTGGCCCAGATCCCAAGGCCCATCCCTGTCATAATCAATGAATCCATGGGAACAATTTAGGTGGCCAAAACGGGTTTCCTTTTTCATCAACTCAGGAGCCAGACTCTCTGCACTTATTGAATATTTGGGGTATTTGCTCCCCTCTTCTATTTCAATTGTTGGAATGAAGGACCTAATAGAGACTCCAGCCAAGACTCTATCCTTATACTATTCTTTAGATCATATAGCTTTCACTCAGTCTTTCTTGTTAATGGTTCGCTGCTCCATTCCCCTTTGGGGAAGAAGTGTCCTCCATTGCATGAGTTATGTCTGTCTGTCTATCTATCTATCTATCTATCTATCTATCTATCTATCTATCTAATATGTCTATATCCTCACTTCTTTCTGAGCCCTTGTTTATCCTACTAGTTGTACTTTCTAATGATACCTTCCCCTCTGAGATATCAAATCACAAGTTGAACTTGTTGTCTGGAACATACACACACACATATAAACAGTCCATAGCCTTATATCATGAATCCCTGAAGGGCCCTACTCAAGCTATAACAGTCAACCTATACCCCCTTAGCATCAATACCCATCTTGACCTCCAACGCATTGTCAGCTGCCTTCTTGAATCCCAAATTCTCATCCCTACCCACTTTATCCACAATAATTTCACCCTTTCTTTAAAAAAACCCTGATGGCTCCTTATAATTAGTCCTAATCTCCAAAAGATTAATGAAGCTCTTATTCCCACCCAGTGGTCCACAATCCCTGTACCCTTTTGCCCCATATTCCTCCCATAATTTACTGTTTTACACCTCAAATATGCCTCATTCTCTATTCCCTCTGTCCTGATCCCAAAAAACTTTTGGCTAAACAGACCCCATATCTCTGTTCACCCAAACACTCACATGGACTGGTATTCCCCAGGCATTTGGGGATAGTCCCCACTTCTTTGGCCAATCATTACAAAAGGCTCTTCAATCCCTTGATTTTACCCACAGTCATCTGCTCCAACATGTTAACACATTTTATTTTGGGGACTTAAAATGACCCTATATCCTTCACTATCTCTTTTCTTAAATCATTGAGGAAAAGATATATCTCAGAACACCAATCCTAGCTGGTACAACAGGAGGTCATTTACCTCAGCATTCACCTCAGTTCTACAATTTGCTATATATACCCCTTCCCAAAATAGGTTATTAACAATCTTCCTCTCACCTTCATGAACCAAGATCTCCTTTCCTTCCATAGCCTTCTTATTAATTTTGGACTTTGGACACCAGATTTCTCAATCACTGCAAAAGCCCTATTTGAGACTCCCCACAGATAGTCTTAAGAAAAAGTGCCAGAAACAAACTTAATTCCAATTTTCTTTTGGCCTCTCATTTGGGCACTCCTTAAGACTCCCAGTCTGGTAATACTCAGTCCTAATAAAATTTTCTGTAGTGGATTAACTAATGGTCAACTTGAAGCACTCAACTGAAATAAATCAGCCTTGTTCTGGGTATAGATGGCCCACTTGAGGGTCGTTGTCAACAGCATAAGAGGAGAACTGGAGGTGAAGATGGTATGCTGTTGATTATGCCAGAGAAGCTTGTCATGCTGGGTTTTCTTATATGAACTCAGCTGTTCATATAAGCTTTAGAGGAGCTAGGGTTCTTGATGTCACTGATAATGGATGTGGTTCTCTTCAGGGGAGCTCTGGTCCTTTCCTTGAACATCACTTCCTGATGATCTATGCTTCTGAGAGCATAGATCTCTCAGCCTGGTGGCACAGATATTTCATTCAAATGGCACAAATTTTCTAACTTCCACCATTGGCCTTTAGGCCTTCTCAGTGATGATGCTTGATACAGGGTTGCATTAGACATTATTGTGAGTTCTAGAGTTCTAGCTGGATTCGTGGAGGACATTGTATGGGATCTTGGCCCTTAGCTGGATTCTTTTGGTCTCTGAGGTTTGGACAGATCTCTTGCACTTTTCTTCATTTGACTTTTTAGGTGAATATCAAAATATAATCCTATAAATTATGTGTCCTGTATTATATCTATTCCTTTGCAAATCATGACTGTAAACTTTCTTTCTATTTCTGGCCAGCAAGAAGGTACAAGCATTAGGGCTACTTGCATAGACAGATAGAGAGTCCCTCCAATTTCTTGTCTATTAATAAAAACAGCTTAAACTTATAACAAATTATTGGCCTCTTCATTTAAAGGTCTTAGTATCACACTCACTCCTTTTCACTGAGAGCCAAAAGATTTTTCTCTACCAGCTCCTATAGGTAAACACTTCACACAACCTCTCTAATCTTCTCAGCCATTGTGCTTTAACCCTTCTTTCTCAAGTCTGAGTTCAAATCCTACTCTCTCAAATTTTACAACCTTCTGTTACTTTATTCTACTCATCTATCCTTAGTTACTTTTTTTCTCATTGCTGGGACAAAATACTTGAAACCCAAAATTAGAGAGGGAAAGATTTATTTCTTACAGTTCTTGGAGGTTTCAGTACATACTTACTTGGCTCCAAGGCAGTTTGGCATGGTGGGGCAGCCATTCATGGCCACTCCAAACAGCAAGGTGCAAACCACCAAGAGTGAGAGACACACCTTCTTCCCAATGATACATCATATCCTGGCTCCATCCCTGAGCTATTAAAACACTTACACCACCAATCTGAGTGATAGACAATGAACCAATCACAAATGGTAGATTTGGTCAAGTCCATAATTGCTTGAGGCTTGGGGGACCACTGACATAAACCATGATATATCCTAAACCATGCCAGACTTCTTCTAATACCTGATACTCCAGACATCATCCCCCAACATTAGTGCACTGAACTCTTTGATTTTATGGTCACTAATTTCCACCTCATAAACTTGGAAAATATTCCAAGGTCTTCTGACTGGTTTATTGATGGAAGCACTTCAAAGGTGATCCCTTCCAAGGGAGAGTATGCTATCATTGAAGTTAACCATGATAATCAATTTTCCTACCCTCCTTGAGAAGTAATCAAGTAGGCAGCCCTCCCCACAGAGACAATTTTACAGCATAAAGAACTCATTGCACTCACTAGACCTTTGGCTATTGCAAACTATAAAATCACCAGCATTTACACAAACTGAAAATATGCATATAATTTCTGATACTCAAATGCCAAAATCAAAGGGGACTCCTAGATTGAAAAATACTACCCCTATACAATGTGGATCCTAATTCAAGACCTTCTAAAGGCAGATCTCTTATCCCATGGAGTTGCAGTCATTCATTTCAAGACCAACAATGACATAACTCACAGGATAAACATTTCAGGCATATCAATTGTGCAAACAACAAGGTTTACAGACTAGCAAAACAGGAAGCTGTCAACCCTCTCTCCATTTCCCTCTTATACCTTCCTACTGAACCCAAGAAATAATTCTACTGAACGAATTAGGGAATGTGACATGAGGAACTGTGGTAGCTTCTCCATGAAAAGTTGGTCATTCCTGAAAGCTTTCAAAACAAATTTCTTTCGCCTTTGCATGTTCAGTTCCATGACAGATCACTCCCTCTTCTCAAATTCCTGAAGATTCACATATGCCTAATCCTTAGTTTTAGGATCACCCTGCATAAGACAATAGCCAGTGTTCCAAATCTCAAACCACCAACCCCCAGAGTAATTATAGATCTCCTTTCTTCTCTACTCATCAGTTTTTGGGATCCATCTCTGGTACTAACTCCTGATAGAATTTAATCTCATCTCCAGTAAAAAAGGAAAGCAAGAAAGCAACTCCATCACCCTGTCCTAATTGACATCTTCTTAAAATGGATAGAGGCTTTTCCTATATCAAGCAAAAACTCCTCTGCAGTAGAATATATCCTAGGCACTGGAATCATCTCCAATTTCAGATTTCCAACTTCAATTCAAACTAATAATGAACCTGAATTTACCTCACAAATCACCCAACACGTAACCTCCTTTCTAAAAGTAATGTAGAAGTTCCAAATCCCACGTTAGCCCTAATCTTCAGGTAAGGTAGAAAAGGCTAATCACCTTCTTAAACAGAACCTGGCCAAGTTTTCACTCCAGATCCCACTTAGATGGAGCTAAACTGCTACTCTCAGTCCTTTTCAAACTCAGGTATCTCCCCCCACAAACTTCTTATGCTAAACTCCTTTTAAATTCCGTATGGAAGGCCCTTCATTGTCTTCATACTCCCTACCTCTAATTCAAACCTGTCCTCCTCTCTTTCAAATTCTTTACTTAAAACCCATAGGCATTTCATTTGGCACTGTACAGACTCCACCCTTTTCAAACCCTCAAACAGCCTAGACACCCTCATGACTATATTCCTACAACTTGGAGATAGTGTATATATAAAGTCACTCCCAACTCATCTCAAGAATTAAAATGAAAATGGGTAGGACCCTTTCAATAATCCTGACCACCCAACAGAAGTAAAATTAAAAGGTCATTTCTCCTGAGTCTATTTCTCCTCTCTAAAAATGCTGCCTTTTTTCAGTGCACACCAACTGGGCCCATGTCCCCAAAGATCATCAAGCTGCTTCCTGCAACCGAAGAGACTGAAGATATAGGCTCATGAATATCTTGCTTCATAACTTTGCCGCTTTTTTGGACCATCCTAATAGAAGAATTCTCCCATTATTCACACGCTTCCTCCCTAAACTCCATAGTCTAATACCTATAGTTAAGAGGGAACCCTCTCAAACTTCTCCCCCACACAATCAATATATTTGCTTCCTGTGTTCTCCTGATCCAATCCTTTTTTTTTCTCTGTATTACTTATCCTCTTAACTTCTAACACCATACCACATACCTTCCTAGATACCTCAGTCAGACACTCACACCACTAAAATCATCCCAACCTTTAATGGAATCATCCAACTACCATTCTGGGTCTGCCTCCATCTTTCTCAGATAACAGAGTCATTAATCCTGCTCCCCTTGAAACACAGATAAATGAGGATATGATTCACTGAGAATGTTAGAACAAGAGGCACATCCCTAGCTGAAGGATTTGACATCAGACTCCTGTGCTCAAGAAAGATGTCACACAGGCATTAAAGGCTCACTGACTGCTGCAACCAAATACAATTTGCCCTTGCCAAAATGGACACTATTTAATACAACCTGCTGTTCTGTGTATTTCTCAAACCAAACAAGATTACTTTAACCCAGTCAGTTCTTTAGACCACTCCATCTGCAAAGCTACTATCCATCTCCTCCCACTTTCTGATCACAACTTTAGCCATCTGAAAACTCTTTCACAGTTACCTGGGTACACTTACTGCCAGGTCAAATGCTAACACACCTTACTATTGCCAAGACAGGAAAAAAGATCCCCTGAAAGACATTCCCCTACTCCACAGAGTTGCCCCAAAATGCAAATGCCTCAATATAGCTAATGACAAAGTCTTACTAAACCAATATTTGTGCTCTCAGCTAAGAGAGTCCTGCAGTATTACAACCTACCTTATGCCTTTCCCCTTGTTAGCAACTTCCAGCTCTTCCTTTGTGCCATATATGGCACAGATTCAAGGTAGTTTGACATTTGCTTAATAATCCACCTCAGACCTCCTCTTGTCCAATTTGATCTCATAGGATGCCTTTCCAAAGAGACAGGCATTTTCTTGGTGTGTAAAGGCAAGGTATACATACTCCTGCCTACCAACTGGATCAGAACCTGTACATTAAGCCTCTTCAATCCCAGTCTTAACTTAGCAACATCTATTCTACCCATTCTTATTTTCTCAATAGCCCATGTCAGGGCACAATGCATCATGCAGTTGGTTCCTTAATGGTCACTATCAAAGGAGCTAGAATATGGATCAAGAACCCTAGAAGTCTCTCTTTCAGAGTTCACCAGACTGTCAAAAGAACTTGCTGAGACTCAAGGAAGTCTCTGGCCAACTGGGGAAGCTGCAAAATTAGGTAGACTTTCTGGCATTTGTCATTCTCTAAAATCATAGAGAACTTGATTTTCTGACAGTTTCATATGTGTTCTAATAAAATAACTGCTTTTACACCAACAAATCTAGTCTCACCAGAGATGGAGTATTTGCCTTCCTGAACAAGCTTCCAAACTCCTTGGAGGCTCTTCCAATTATGTTTCCCTTTATTTTTCATTTACTCCTGCCCCTCCTGGTCCCCTTAATGCTTACTATGCTTTTCCTTCTTTTTTTATCCAGTATAATTAATCTATTCAAATATCTTTTTTTTTCAGTAATAAATGGAGCCTATCTCCCAGGAAAATACTCAAAAACAATGCCAAACAGCCTTCCTTCTCCAAAGCATTAAAAAAATATTCATCACCTTCTTTCAGCAGGAAGTAGCCAAGAAATGAACAATGAGATGTCTTGTTTCCCTATACCCCTTTTAAGCCAGGTATGATAGATCTTAGATAGGGACACTGACAGTTCTTATGAGGTCATAAAAAAACTTACTTAGGGCACAGAGGATATATCAGTAGGTCAGAGGACACATGGGTATATCACAATTAGTTCTCTGATGACATATAAGTAGGTCACAGAGGGCACATCAGCAAACCACAAGCCTGCCATTTCTCTGACCTACCCCTTGAAAGCCTGACAAAAAATGCTATAAAAATCATCTTAACTTGTAAGAGAAACATTCTCTGTTCTACTCCCCCACAGAGCTCCCTCTCAAGTTTAGCAATAAACCTTCTTGCGTTGTTGTGTTTGTGTCTTTTCATTCCTGCTCCCATGGATAGCTGGTAAAAACTGAGAGGGCGACTGTGGGACCATAGTCAGGTGACCTCCTGGTGATCACCCAAAGGGTCCTCAGTGGAAGATAGGCCCCAGTAGCCCAACTGAGTAACCAGTAGAAAAATCTCTACTTATCTGTTATCCTCACCTGTACTTTTTCATAAGGTGAGAGGTAGAACTGTCTCAATGATCTTTTGGTATCTTCTGTCCCAGAGTGACCTGAAACAACATTGTCAGAGCCCTCCATTAAGAGCTGAGTTACAGGTTTAGATTTTTCTCTCTGCTAGTGGAGTAAACTTCTTCTTCAACTGTATTTTAATATATTTATGAGACCAGGAACAAGTTAACACAATAACCATCCAAATCCCCTAAAATTGTTTTACTAGGACAAAGATGAAAGCTAAGAGAGAGTCCTTTCGGTTTTTTTTTTTTTATTTTTTGTATTCCAACTCATTGGGAGTTAGCTTTAAAATCTCTTGACTTGCTAGTCCACCTCTAAACAAAAGTCAATGGCAAACTAGTTTCCCTCTTTAGGAGGTCAGGTTAAGGAAACTTGCAAAAACTAGTTACCTTTAACACAGAACAGCCATCAAAAAGTGATTTACATTTGTGCCTTACATAGGCTGAAGATAATAAAAATCCTTCAGCTAAATATGAGCCAAGGGGTTATAGTTTCAAGATGAAGGGGCACAGATATTACTGGCCTCTTTCTAGAACACCGCCAGCCCATCTTCACTGGCACTGTACAGGAACAAACTTAACAGATGACTTAGGAGACAAAATAAAAAAGAAAAACTGTCTTGAATAAATATCTACACTAGGGCAGAATGAAGCTCTGACAGATCTTTTACTGTCCCACTCTTTAAAATACGCACATAGATGTAAAAATTGTCACCTAGTCTCTACATCCAAACCTGGCCTGAACAGTTTTGCCTATCAACTGTGGCTATCAAAACCACAAATTAAAATAGCTGTGTGTCAAGAACAAAGATGTTTTTGTATAAATGAACAGACCTCTATGTAAATGACTAAGTTGACTACATTATTCAACGCAAAAGGTGAGACAGGCTGTGGCCTTGGGTTGAGCTACACATGATAGTGAACCCTCAAGATAAGATGAACAGCTCACAAAAGCTAATCTCAAGATTCTGATTTTGCTTTTCCTTTCTCTTTATCTCTCCCCAAAAGTACACATGACAGACCTTAAAGACATAGAATATATCTTAGAAGTTTATAAAGAGCTCAATTTTTGTCCCTGAAATGTCACATTTAGGTATTATTTTGTAAATGTAGGGCCAATCTGCAACATTTTAAAAGGTTAAATATTATTGTAGATTGTATCTTAGGCTTAGAAAGTCCCCACTGTCCTGGGGATACAGTTGACTCCCAGGAAGATATTCATAGATCCCCCTCCCTTAAACACTGAAAAATATCTCAACTTTTAGTTGGACTAAATTAAAAAGATATACATACAGGAAAAGTACACCTGCTCAACACAGAAAATATATCCCTCTCAGTGTCAAAGCATCTTATATTATACCTAAGATACAGATCTTAGCATAAAGGTAGTTAATATATATCTCCCAAGCCCCTTCACTGGCTAATCATGCCTCTTATGACAGTTTTATATTCTCTAGATTAAAAAGCAAGCCAGCCACTTGAAATATCTCAATCTCAACATATTCAGTGTTGGAGGCAAGCTTTCCTGAGGTGGTTGAATCTAGAGTTTGTGATTAGTTCATCATCTAGCTTTGAGAATGGGATGTGAGTGCTACAATCACCCTAGGGCAGCCTGCATGAACTATAATGGAGGAAAAAAGGCTTGATCCACCTCTTTTGTTCTTGTTACTTTTGCTGTCTTCCACCTCCATGCACTGTTGCCCCTCTGCCAAGCCACCATACTTTGGAGCCAGCTGATTATGGGCTGAAATCTCTACAAACTGAACTAAATAAATCTTTCCTTCCTTGATTTCAGGAATCGTGTATTTCATCTCAGCAATATGGGAAAATTAACTAAGGCAGACGCTTTCTGGAGGGCTTTCCAGCACTCATAAAAATGTTTATTCTTCAAAATTCTTCAAAAGTTATTCTTGCTTGGGCATACCTTATGTAAAGAGACGTCAAAAGCTTTCCTAAATGGCAAGTCTTTCTATTTTCCCTTACATAAATGCACTGGCATGCTTTGCAACTGCAGCAGTGAGGCTAGATAATAGGCTTACCCAACTGCTGTCATGAAGTAGTGGGCAGAAGAGTCCCTTTTTACAATCAAAAACAATGAAAAAAATTCCCACAAAGCAAATAATTCCTATCATGCTCCTCCATGGTTATGGACCAGGGCACAGGTCAGGGCACATAGCAGCTGCTACTGGAAATGATATATGGGAAAATATAACTCTTAATGTCAGATATGCCATGTTCATGTTCCACAAAACTGAAGAATAAATTCTAAGGAACAATGCAAGTTAAAAGGTCAAATTTATTGAAACATGGCTACTGAGACACAGTAGAAACTCAGAAGAGGCTTGCCACAGAGCTCAGCTATCTGTGAATGTTTTATAGAGCAAAATCATAAGGTGAGTAAAAGTAGGTCAAACTATAATTAACCAGTAAGACCACAAGTACAACCAATTATGTAATATCAATTCAATAAGAAAGTAGGTCTCATAGCTAGGGTACCTGAAAAAAAAAAGAAGGGATGCATCCAGAGCTTCTTGATACCCACCTGAATAATTGCTATCTGTCTGGACTTTACTGGAGCAAGTAATAGAAATTATAGTATAATCTCAAGCTATTGTTTAATCCCTCTGGGAGGCACATAGGCCTAGTCATTACATCTTTATCTTAAGGCATGACTTTTGACAGGTGCACCTCCAGCCATAGGTGTAATATGAATACCTTTCTCACTAAGCTCCAGCCCTTTCTGACTACCTATAATATTTATACCTAACTTAGCTATATATATCATCTTCCCTCTGGAGAGGTGTCTCTAGCTTCTCTGAAGGAGCAAGGTGATGACTGTTCTGGATACTTTGGTTGGAGAGGGTTATATTTGTGGTCAGCAGTCAGAGATACTTTCCAGAGGGTCTACCTAAAGGCTCTAGATAGATTCCAGGTGTTCTCATTTTTGGTAGGCATGTAACTTAAATCTGGAGCAAATAAGGACAAAGAAACAGTTAAGCATGCATGGGCCAAACAATTAGATCAACAAGACTATTACGAATACAACAAATAAAGTTTTCCACAAGGAAAAGCCAGTAGTAGCCACCCACAAAGAGAGTAAAAAAAGGTCTAAGAAAAAAATATGACATGGCATTAATCTATCATCTAATATCTTGAAAAGCTATTGGGAATGTACACACAACTTTCAGATTTTTCAGTTGCATAAGTGCCCCTTTGTGCTCCCATTAGGATGTCTAAAACCAGCAAATTTTGTTGGAAAGATTGCTGCATTAACTTTAATTCTTCACATAGGAAAGATATACTAATCGCGGTGTCCTTAAACACCATTAAGTATAGTCAGCCAATGTGTTGTCTGATGTTCTATAATCCTGCAGAAGGTACAAAGGTAGAAACCAAATGATCATACAACTGAAACATATTCATAGACCACCAATGTCAGAGACTAAGTTAGTCTGCACATTGATCAATATTTTTGACACTCTTGCCTTGTAAGTACACAAACCCCAGCATGTCTTCCTATCAACTCAGGGAGAAGCTAGGGCCATGAAATGGTTCCACAAGACAGATGAGTGCCACTGGGTGATTCCCATATCATTCCATGGTGATTTAACCAGTTTGTCATGAATCAGTCCTTGAATTGTAAAGTTATGGTGCTCATACATACCAAGTATTTAGTAGAATTAGGCCAATAGGAATAGGTGTTATTTCTTTGTCTCCAACACAAAGGGACCTTCCTACTAAGGCACTCTATGCTGGGAATTAACCACATACAATCATCCCATATCTGAAAGTAACCACCATGATATCTGTGATTATTGTCTGTCATGATAGGACACTTACCATTACTTAATAGACCCTACCAGAGAGGATTCAGTTCCACTCTTAGAAAAAAATAAATCTGATTATAGCTAAGATCATTAAGGGTGGAATTTGTAGACCACTAAATTACCTTGTAACAGTGGGTTAAACTATGAACCATTGAGCTTTCTTGTGTTTCATCAGTATAGTCTTATGGTCTATTCCAATCACCTTCTTGAGATGAGGATACACACCAAGGGACCCGTGATGTATTCAACAAGAGAAGCAGGTCAGATATACACCAAAATGTTTATTGTAATGACTGCATATACCTGTGCCAGTACTAGAAAGGAATTGCACTCTTCTTTAAGTGGTATGAAAATAATTTGTAAAGGGACTAAGAATAACATATTATTTGTCTTAAGACTTTGCTTTCTTTTGAACATGAATGTCAGGTCATCTATACATTCACAAGAGTATACACATTGTTGCTCATACTTGGGCATAGTCCATAGTTCCCAGGGCTTGAGTCAAGTGTGGTATACCCAGGAGTCCAGGCTTATTAACTTGACAGGCTTGTTACCTTGACAGAGTTGACAAGATAGTAGAGTATCATCATTCTAAATTTGGTCCTAGGAAGGGAGGTGATGAGGGAAGAGATTTTACCAGTACTAAATCTCTGGGATGGGATATGGAATTTCTCTTTTCTTTAGGCTGAGCTTCCATTCACTGCTGAAGAGTCTTTTGGAATTTAGCAAGTGAGATGACATCATTTAGCAAGGTATCTGTTTCTATATTGAATAGAAAGTTATTAATGAGGAATGAGTGTTGAGTGTGGAGTTAAAGAGGAAAGCAATTCAAATTGTTGGAAGTCTAAAATTTGAGGTGTATATGTTACTTTGATAAGAGCTACAGGTAGTAAATTATGTCACTGTAGGTGGGTTTCCTGAAACATTTTGTGAAGATGTATCTTTAGGGTATCATTTATTTTCTCTAACTTTTCCTATGATTGTGGCCTCCTTGAACAATGAAGGAGATAGAGAGTGCCCAGTGCTTGAGATACAATTTGTGCAACTGTCAATTTAAGAGTAGGTTTGTTATAACTCTGTCAGCTCTTAGGCAGTCCAAATCTGGGGATGATTTCTGAGATCAAAACCTTTACCAATTGTTGTGATTTTTTTGTCAGTTCTAGAAGGGAAGGACTCAACCAGTTAGGGAAAGTTTCTACCAAGACCAGTAGGAATTGAAGCCCCTTACTTTTTGAAATATGGGTAATATCAAGCTGCTAATCCTCTCTGGAGTCCCTGAAAAGAGATGCCTCAAGCAGCTTCTTTTGCAGTCACATCAGTCAGTTGGTTATCTTGAGGTACTTTGTCAACTCTTTTTTGGTGCCCTCTACAGTGAATTACCATCCCCCTGGTGAGCATCTATATGGATGATAAAATTTGTTAGGTTGGATTGATCAGGCTATCCTTACAAATCTGTGCTCTTGCCTTTCCAGAAACTCACATTTCTAATTCCAAAATGTGTTTCCAAAAGCACAAGGTACAATTAATTACCACTGTAACAGCCATGCTTAAACAAGAGAAATATTGCTAGCAAAATTAAGCCAATGATTGAGAGACCTGAAAAATTGTTTTCCAACTCTCTGATAGAGAATGAAGAAAAACAATCAAAGATCAGATTGAAAGTGCTCCAACTAAATCATTCAGAGCTTACTTTTTAATTTTATTTATAGACTCAGAATTGAGAAGTCCTAAAATCTCAGCCTGCAAAAGAGATTACCTCACCTAGAGTCAAGTAACAGTTCAGAAAAATCTTGACCTTGGTCCTAAGACAAATAAGTCCCTGAAACTTTTGTGTTATCTATATAGTCACCTAGACCATCTCCCTTACCATCAAGACAAGTTTAAATTCACTCAAAATCCACTCTCAAGATTTCTATGTCTTTATCTTTAGCTCACTTATGAAACTCATAGGTTAAAATTTGTACTCATTGTCTGGTAACTATAATTCATACATTAGCAAAAGTATTTCCCTCCCCTATCCTATCCCTATATAAATGATGAAAACCAGACCTAGGAGATGACATAGCTAAAAGATTGGGGCCTTTTTGAGAATATGAAGGAGTAAGATTAGTGAGCACTTTAAAAATTCTTTCCTGAATTGAGGGTGTTTTGATCCTTTTAGTGTGGTGCTTTTTTGGAAATAGAATCATCCATTGTCACTCAGAGGTCAGATCTTTCCACTGGGTCTCATATTAAGTGTTCCATACATTTTGCATAGAAGACCACACTCAGGACACTAGGTGGGGACATAACCTTTATGTATGCCCTCCCGGACAAGCAAAATTCTGATGTCTTCTCTGACTCAGAGGAGAGGGTTATGTGTTCATCAATTAACATGAGCTCCTCATCTTTGGCATTACTGAATGCTTATTTTCTATGATCCCAATTTGTAAATTTTTAGTTGCTAGATAAGAGGAAAAGTTGAGGCAGATTGGGACTAATGCCTTTTAAGAGTCTTTCTGGGTCTCTGTCTCTGTCTCTGTGTCTCTGACTCTCTCTCTCTCTCTCTCTCTCTCTCTCTCTGATCTTTAGCAGAAACATGCCTCCAAAACTAGGAAATTAAGAAGTGACAGGAAAAAAATCAGAAATGAGCTCATAAAAAATGAAAGTCATTTCATGCTTGCAGTGAGTTAAGAAAATTTGCCCATGAGTCATCACCCTTAACCTTGGAAGGTGAGAACAGGGAATCTCAAGAACTAAAATTGCCTCCTCATCCACGGAGGATATGATTAGAAAGGAATCTGAGGCAATAAAGGCTAGACATTACCTCTCAAAGTCATGGAGGTGGGATGAAGCCAGACTTCCCAAGTGAATCTTGTTCTCCCAAATTGAAACTCAGCACTCACATTAGTCAAAACACCTGGCTAACGAAGCCATCCATTTATAAGAAGCCATTTTTTTTCTACATAGGATAAATTCTATCTGAAACCCATTTCACAATATTTTACAAATTCAAATTTTTACTTAAAGTTTTAAAGTCCACTGGGGGTTAACTAACACTTCTTCCCCTGTCTGTGTTAAGGCAGTGCTGCTGTCTAGAGTAACACAACAACCATTACAGCCCAAAAAATCAAACAGGTCAAGCAAAGGTCAGTAAATTCAGCAACTAACAACTTCAAATTCAGAATATACGAAACAAGAATACAAGACTCTGCCTTCAAAAATAAAATGTCTCATCATAAAACAATAAATTTCCCATACCATCAACTTAAATTTATCATCATTTCAATCAAATAACATGGTAAACAAGACAATACATGAGTAATTGACAAACATGGATGACAATTTCTGACTACTTGATGAGTCAGAATCCAGAATCCATCAATAAAAGCAAGCTCTTATCATTGACCAATTATCTTAGAGTGAACTTCCAAATAATATAGGGGAAAATATAACTCCCAATATGCTAGATGTCAGATATGCTGAATTCATGTCCTAAAACTGATGAATGAATTCTAAAGGAACAATGTAGGTTAAGAGTAGGAAAAAATTTATTGAAAGATAGCTCCTGAGGGACAGGAGACCCAAAAGTCAGTTGCCAAAGAACCCAATGCTCTGAGATAATTTTGTAGAGAAAAATCATGAGGCGGACACAAAATCACAAGATAGATACAATGTGGGTCAAACTATAATCAACCAGAAGCCAGGGATTTAGCTTAGTGGTTCAGTGCTTGCCTGGTAAGTGCAAGGACATGAGTTCAAACCCTGGTACCAAAAAAATAAATAAATAAATAAATAAGTAAATAAATATAAAATAAAAAAGCTATAATCAACCAATAAGTCTACAGGTATAGTCATTTAGGTAATATTGATCCAAAAGTGTACATGGAAAGAACAAAGACAATTTTAGGAATTAATGTTTTGAGGCTCTGATCACCTAGATGAATGATGATAGTTATCTTCATTTTACTGGAACATGTAACACCTAATATAGTATAATTTCAAGTTATTGCTATGCCTCTTGAAGGTATGTAAGCCTGGTCATTACATCTTTATTTTGAGGTCTGTTCTTTGACAGATGTGCCTCCAGCCACAGTTATAAAATGTTCTCAACTTCCACATTGATTGTGTTAAGGGTCTAGCACTTTCTGATTGCCTATAATGTTTCTACCTAACTTAACTGTCTATAATATTAAGATGAGTGGGAGTATAGAGTATAACCTCAAGTAGAGAGTTTGAAAGAAGTGATTGTTAGGTGTATATGATGAAAATACTCTCATGTTTCCCATCTTCTTTATGTGTGTGTTTCAAATAAAATATTTGCTCAATTTACTTTCCACAAAAAAACCTCTAGGTTAAACCTTCAAAAACTGAGAAAAATTTAGTCCTCAGTCATTAAAAAGTGGTAGACTTATTTACTATACACAATCATAGAGAAATTATCCATAGAAAAATGGTAAGACTGCTGATAAAATGTATCATTTGTAATACAATGCTCTAGGTCTATTTTATGAAAAAAAGTGAAATACTCTCAGTGCCCTATATACAAACTTTCTTTGCTTTAAATGATGGTTCTAATACTATAGCCCATTCTGTATACAATAACCCTGTCACAAAAAAGATAAAGCTTCAGAATTTGATTTTATGATAGAGATAATAAACAAATACCAAATCAAATGATCTAAAACTCTTCCCTGTGATAAGATATTCTTTACTAAAACAAAAGTTTAAATATGCTTTAAAAATACCATAGTTTTCATCTAATGGTGCCAATATAATTGTGGCAAAATGTTCTGTTTTTCTCGATTTCAAACTCTATATAAACTTTATCACCATTATTTAAACCATTCTATAAAAATTTTTTTCTGAGAAATTATAGTTTCTTTTACTTCAAGTACTGATACAACTTATCTAGATGTTCAACAACTAAAGCTCTGAGACAAAAGCTAACTTTACTTTAAAAAAGCCAATATTTTAGTTCTAGTGCTCCAAGGTCAAGAAAGACTCAACACATGCAAAAGGAAAAAAAAACTCTATAAGATCCTACTACTCTAACAAGTCACACAGGGTCCCAAATAGAAAAAGTGTTAAACCAGAACACAAGGATCAACCAATATACATTAAACACAATAGACAGACACTAAAAAAGGTTCCATACTTAAGAAATAACAATGCCAATCTTCAAACAAGATTGTGACTCATCCTAATAGACAACATCAACAGAAGAGATGTCTCTATACCTAGTTCCAAAAAATAACTCCTAGAAAATCTTACTCAACCTTAATATGTATCATAAAGTTCACTCTAATTAATACAGTTCTCAGTTAAACAAAACCAACAAAAACTCAACAAAATATATAAAAATACTAATAATTTAGGCTAAACATACAGGATGATTATAAGTCTTAGTATTACAGACAGCCAAGCTATACAAAAATTAGTAGGCACTCAAACAAGAAAATGTCCTCAAAAGAGTTGGTTCAAAATATGAAAACACATCAGAACTGTGGATGGAAATGCAACACTTGCAGGCCAGGACTCAAGATAACAACACAATTACTAGGTCTACAGGTTACCCTGAGAGACAAACAATAACCTGAGACAGTACTGTGATTAGTATCACTTGGTCCAGTAAAGTGCAGGTAGATATCAGTTACTCAGGTGGTTGGCCAGAATATCCTTCCCATCACAAAGGTGGATGACCAGAGGATCTAAACTCATCCCTTATCCAAAATGCCTTTGTTCTTTCCATGTACCCTTTTTACATGACTCTTTTCCTTATTGGATCAATATTAGCTAAGGGTCTATAGTAGTAATCCTATAGGTTGCTTGTAGCTTGACACATGTTGAACCCACATGGTGACTTTTTGTATAAATTACTTCTGAAAAAAGGCCTTAGGGGCAACAAAATTTTGGATCCCCTTCTGTCTATGAGGAGCTATTTCTCAATAAATCTTTCCTACTGTTAACCTCTGATGTTCATTGGAATTCATTCTTCAGTTTCAGGAGACATGAATTCAGCATATCTGACATCTAGCAGGTTTGGAGTTATATTTTTCCTATATAACTTGGAGGGCACACTGATATAGTGGGAAGGAGGTTCTGTCATGGAAGCCCTAAATATTGTGACTGGATTCTGGATTAAGACTCATTTAGGGAATCAAAATTGTCATCATTTGTCACTTGTTTATGTTTTGTCTGGTTTTGGTAAAATGGGAGAGATTAAAATTGAAAACCTGGGAAGAATATGAAGTTTTTATAATGGGATACTTTATTTTTGCAGGAAAAGCTTTGAATTCCTGTGTGGTTTGACTCCTGTTCTCTGAGAGCCAATAACCTTCCAGCTAATGAAGATGAGTGACTTACTAGAGTTATAGGATTGTAGAAACTTTCTCCTCCTGTCCTGGGTCCTTGTTGACCTTGGAAGGTCAGGGCCAAATTATTAGCCATGATTTTATCCTAGTTATCTTTCTAGCTCCAGTCACTAGTTCTCAGTTGTTGAACACCTAGAAGAGAAGATTGGTTATATTAATATTATATAGAGATAAGTAGGTTAAATTTTATGAGCTTATCTAGATATTGAGCACATTGAGATACAGTATAACTAATGAACTCTTATTTCTTTACCAGTCATGTTTGTCTTAGAAGTTGAATCTCTGAAGAACTTTAAAAGATAACAATTATAAAATTTTAGAGAAAGCTTGAGATCAAGTGTCACATAGCATTGTAGCATGACAACCATGATGATATCAATATCTGTAAAACATGTTTAAATGTACATGATAGTATAGAGTACCTCATCAGTCAGTTATTTTTATCTAATTATGATATATGACACAAGGAAATTTTAAATAATTAGTTATTTTTACCCATTTTTGTTATGAGTGACATTTAAGTAGAATTTACTTGTTTACAGATATATTTTACAGATTATTAATGACTAAAATCTAATCATTAGACAGACATCTGAATTGCACAACATTTAGGTGCCTCTAGCTATTACATAATTACATAACAATAACACAAGCACAAACCATGCAAAAGTATCTTCATCATCTGGATGGCTGTCCAACATTGGATTGGCATTCCCATTCCATCACAAGCAGCTGAAATATAAGTAAGGGAAAGCTAGATGTTTGACACTAAAAAGATTTACAACCACAAACAAATTTAACCTGGATGTCACCAGTATGACAGACTATTTTTCAATTTTGATTATTTGAAGTTCTGTAAATGTGGGAAACACAAATATACTATCTTAGCAATAATTTGTATCACAGTTAAAAATAAATATTTATATTTTTAGTTTCTAAGCTGAAGAAATATTTTGGACTCCTTTAACAACTTTTATAAGGTATAATCACATTACCATGAATTTAGGACAATTTAAATCTCTGATAAGTTTTGGTAACAGTGTTTATGACCACAAATATAATTATTACCCAACATAGAAGCGTATCTCAGTTTTACAATAACAAAAATGTTTATTTAATCAAAAGTAATAGCTATAAATCAAGTTTAAATATCAGGACCAAATTTAAAAGGAATTCAAATTTTAATCTTTCTATATTTTTAAAGTCTAAAAATATATTGTATAAGAGAGTATCTATTAGTTACTTTGTGTATATTAAATTTGCATATTCTTAACTCTATAAACTTAATTGTAAAGCTTATACTCATAGCATAGCTTGTTTTTAGATGTATACATACACATATGGCCAAATATATAAATTATGACTTAAACTAAGATCATTGCAAATATTGCATAGGTTCACAGTTAAATACTATTTTAACTATTAAAGTTCAGTTTTAGACACCAAAAACCTAATGATGAGAATACAAGAAACTTATTTAGTAAAATAGAACCTTTTGTTTTGAATCTACTTTCCAAAGTATATTTCAATATGCATTTCAAGAGTATTTCAATATGTAAAAAAATCTTATTAGCCAGGCACATTGGCATATGCTTGCAGTATCAGTAGTCAGGAGGTTGAGCCAGGTGGATTGTTCTGATTTGAGACCAGTATGGGATACAAAATGAGGGAATGGCCAGCCTGAATTGCACAGTGAGACCCTGTCTCAAAAAGACATAAACACAAAAACAAAAACAAAAAAATTAAATAAACACTCCAAGTACCTGGGGAGCATCTGTGCACTGAGTGGCACAAGCTGAAGGCCTGACAAGTGAATTCTGTCTATTTGTGAAGTCTGGGTACCTCATTTGGAACCTGGTTGCGTCCCACCTAGCAACCCCAAATAGCTGAGGTGCCTCTGTGTACTGAGTAACATGAGATGAAGGACATCACAGCAGACTCCACCAAGCCATTCAGTCTTGGTACAATATTCAGAACATGGTAGGGCCCCACTTTGCCACCTCAAGCAGCTGGGCAGCTTCTGTGTGCCACATGGAGTGTGCTCAAGGTCTGCATAGTGTACTCCCCCCATTCAGGGAGCCTTTGAGTACTGCCAGGGATCTGGTAAGAGCTGCTTAATGATCCACACTCAACTGAGGAAGCTCCTTACAGTACAGACAGGTATGCTCAATCCAGGAACCAACTGAGACTTTGCATTCAGCTGCCACAGAGGAACACAGAAAAATGATAAAACAAAAGAACAAAAGGCAATCAGAAACCTCCAGCTTATTGCAAACAAGGCTAGGAGACATGAACATAGAAGAAAATGTAAGCCATTCAACTGAAACCTTTGAAATGATAGCAACTGAACTAAAAAACAACTCCATGAAGATGTAAAGGAATTCAGGTCAGAAATAATCTCCCAGGTAAAACAAGAAATGATAAACATAATGAAAGCAATGCTGAACACATCTAAAGAAGACATAGTTTTAAAAAAGAGGAGCACTACAAAACAATGGAAACCTTGAATGAACAATATAAGAAAAATTAGAAAGCATGAAACAGATTTGATGAAATATCCAGGAAATCCAAAACTCAATCAAAGTTGGCAAAACAACCTCAGTGAATGTGAAGATAGACTATCAGATCTAGAGGCCAATATTGCAGTTAGTTAACAGCAAAGGAAAGATCTTTTAAAAATAACAAGGAATTGGGAAATAACAATTCAACAGTTTCAAGATGATGCAAAGAATAGCAATACAAGATTGATAAGTGTAAATGTAAAGAAAGTGACAACACAAATGATACATAAAAAACTATTTATAGAAGTAATAGAAAAAATTTCCCAAACATGGGAAAGGAAACTGACATATAGATATGTGAAGCATGTAGAACTTCACTTAGCCATACTAAAATAAATCTACACCCAGACATTAATCAACATCCCAGAAATTTAACATAAGAACAGCATATTAAAAGCAGTTAGAGAAAAGAGAGCCCATCAGAATCATAGCAGGATTCTCAACACAAACCATCAAGATAAGAAGAGCATGGAGTAAAATATTTGAAATTCTAAAGGGAAACAGCTTCCAACCCAGATTGATGTACCCTGAACAATTATCCTTTGACACTGATGGAGAAGTAAGGTACTTCCACGACAAGGAACAATTGAAGAACTTCATGAACACCAAAGAAACACTGCATACAATCATGAAAGGTATTCTAGATAGACAGAAAAATAACTATGAGTTCAAGAACACTAAGAGAAAAAAAGCACCAAGCAGGGCAAAACAATTAAACAGAGAAGAATGGTAAAGAACCAACAACAGAAAGATATTCATGACAAAAATAAGCCAAACTATATCACTTATAACAATGAATGTGAATGACCTCCATTCAAAAATTAAAAGAAACAGACTAGCAGAAAGGATAAAGAAAACATATCCTACTATATACAAGGAACACATCTAACTCAAAAGGAAATTCATAGATTGAAAATCAAAGGATGGAAAATATTACAGCATACAACAGGAAAGAAAAAAATACAAAAAAATGAAGCAAAAAAACAAAAAAACAAAAACAAAAAACAGGGGTAGCTACTATGTTTCCAGACAATGTAAACTTCAAACCAGGAATGATCAAAAGAAATAAATAAGGTCACCATATACTGGTTAGGGGGAAACTTGAAGAGGAAGGGATAATGATCTTAAATATATATGCACCAAATATGGGAGCATGCAGCTATACAAAACACATATTAATAGAAATGAAAAATCAAATAAGCAATAACACAATTATAATGGGAGACCTTAATACACCATTGACACAAAAAGACAGATCAACTAGACAGAAAATCAGCAAAGAAATAACAAAACTGAGTCACACTTGTGAACAAATGGACTTAGTGAATGTGTACAGTGTTCCACCAAACCACATTGGAATATACATGCTTCTAAGCTGCACATGGGACATTCTCTAAAATAGATCATATACTAGCCCATAGAACATTCTTAAGTAAATGCAAAAGAAACAAAATTTCCCATGCATATTATCTGATCATACTTCATGAAACTGGAAATTAACTGGAAAAATGTAAAAACTTCATAAATATAAGGAAGTTAAATAATACACTCCTGAGCAATCAATGGGTTACAAAGGAACTGAAAAAAGAAATTAGACAATACATACAGGGAAACAAAAATAAAAATGCAAAGTACTGGAACCTGAGGAATGCTATGAAAGCAGTTCTCAGTGGAAATTTATTGCAGTGAATTCTCACATCAGGAAAACAGAACACAAATAAAGAACCTGATGCTACACCTCAGATATCTAGAGAAAGGAGCGCAACTGAAGCCCAAAGCCATAAGAATGGAGGAAATTATAGAGATTAGAGCAGAAATTAATTCAATTGAGGCTAACAAAACACTACAAAGAATTAATGAATTAAAAAATTGGTTCTTTAAAAGAATAAATATAACTGATAAGCTCTTAGCCAACCTTGTTAACAAAAAGAAACAAAAACCTCAAATTGACGCAATAAGGATTTAAAAGGGCAAAATCATTTTTAAAAATACCCTAGAAATACAAAAGATCATAAATGCCTAATTTGAAAATCTCTCCTCTCCTAGAATCAATAACACAGAAGAAATTAACAGATTCATAGAAACATGAATTATCAAAGCTGGATCAAGAAGATGTAAAACTGTGGAAAAATGCAATTTCAGCTAATGAAATGGAAAATGTGATTAGAACCTTACAATCAAAGAAAAACCCATGTCCTGATGGATTCACAGCTAAATTATGAGAAATTCAAGGAAGACTTAATTCTGACACTCCTCAAACTCTTCAATGAAACTGAAAGGGAAGTAACTCTCTGTAACTCATTGCTGGAAGCAAATATTACCGTAATACCAAAACCAAGGAAAGACTCAACCAAAAAAGAGAACTACAGGCCAATCTCCCTAATAAATATAGATAAAAAAGTTGACAATAAAATACAGGCAAACAAAATGCAGGAAGTCATCAGGAAGATTATACACCATGACCAAGAAGGATTCATCACAGGAATTCAGGGATGGTTCAACATATGCAAATCAATGAAAGTAATATACCATATCAACAGAGCCAAAGACAAGAATCACATGATCATCTCAATACATGCAGAAAAAGCTTTTGATAAAGTCCAATATCATTTGTGATAAGAACCCTATGGAAAAGTGTAATAGATGATCTTTAGCTCAATCTGATAAGTGCCATCTATGATAAATCAACAGCTAGTATCATATTAAATGGTCGAAAACTGAAAGTTTTCTCTTGAAAATCAGCAACAAGACAAGGTTGCCCACTATCACGACTCCTATTCAATATAGTGCCAGAAAAATGAGCCAGAGCAATTAGGTATTAGAGAGAAATAAATGGAATAAGGTTAAGAAGTCAAGAAGTTTGATTATCATCATTTGCAGATGGCAAGCTACTCTGCACAGAAGACTCCCAAAACTCCATTGAAAGACTTCTAGATGAAATAACCAAATTCAGTAATGTTGCAGGATACAAAATCAACACTTCAAAATCAATAACATTCTTGTGCATAAATAATAAACTCACTGACAGAGAAACATGAGAAAACAAACCCTTCACAATAGCATCAATGTAACAAAGGAAGTGAAAGATCTACACAGTGAAAATTGTAGTACTCTAAAAAAAGAAATCAAAGAGGATCTCAGAAAATAGAAAGACATTCCTTGTTCATGGATACGAAGAACAAACATTGTGAAAAAGGCCATTCTCCAAAAATTGTTATACATATTTAATGCTATTCCAATCAAAATACCATTATCATATCTCACAGATCTAGAGAAATCTTTCCTAAAATTTGTCTGGAACCACAAGAGACCTAGAATAGCAAGGCATCTGAGCAACAAAGGCAAGGCAGGAGGCATCACAATCCCCAACTTGAATTCATACTACAAAGCTACTGTGATAAAATTAGCATGATACTAGAATAAAAACAGATCTGAAGACCAATGGAATAGATTATAAGATACAACCACAACTACAAACACACTCCACCACTTTATCTTTGACAAAAGGGCCAAAAACATTCACTGGAAGAAAGATAGACTCTTTAATATGTGGTGCTGGAAAAACTGGCTTTCCATAAGCTGATAACTAAAGGCAGACTCATGCACTAAACTAAAGTTAAAGTGGATCAAAGGTCAAATATTGAAACAGAAACACTAAATCTACTGAAAGACAAAGTAGACAGAAATCTTCAAGACATAGGGTTAGGCAGAGAATTTATGAACAAAAATCAAACTGCATGGGAAATACTTCCCAGAATCAAGAAGTGGGATCCCATCTTATGAAAAAGGTTTTGCATATGAAAACAAAACTCCGATCAGAGTGAAAGAAAATCCATGAATTGGGTAAAATGTCTTAGTCAACCATCCCTCAGATAAGGGACTTTCATCTAAAACATATAAATAATTTTTTTAAAAAATCAGGCTCCCAAAATTCAAAGACCAATCCAAAAATTGGGCATCCGAGATGAATACACACTTCTCAGCTGAAGAAATACAAAAGGCAAATAAATACATGAAAAATGTTCAGCATCATTGGTCATTAGAGAAACGCAAATGAAAGCAACACTGTGATTTCATCTCACTCCAGAAAGAAAGGCCAGGGTCAAGTAAACCACCAATAACAACTGCTGATGAGGCTGTGGAGAAAAGGAGCTCTTCTGCACTGTTGGTGGGAGTGTAGACTGGTGCAACCAGTATGGAAAACAGTCTGGACATTCCCCAAAACCTTGGGATTGAAAGTCCCACTTGATCCAGCAATTCCACTTCTGGGCATATTCCCAGAAGAATTGAAAACATCATACCACAGTGATATATGTGTACCCATGTTTATAGCAGCACAATTTGTAATAACTAAATCTTGGAAACAACCTAAATGCTCATCAACTGAGGAATCAATAAAAAAGATGTAGGATTTTTATACAATGGAGTGCTATTCAACTACAAAGAAGGATCACTGAGGCTTTTATATGTAAATGGGTGTGACTTGAGACCATACTCATAAGTGACATGAATGAAATTCACATGTGTAAATAACTTATTGCCTCCCTATTGTAAGAAACTGAAAGAGAAATAATATACAAAATCTTCAATAAATATTATGAAAAGGTAAAAAACTTCTCAAAGGGGAAAAATAACTCATATCAGGAAAAGAAGAAAAGAAGGATGGGACAAGTAATAAAGATATAAATTTGTATATATACAATTACAATAGCTAAAATTATTTTACTTCTAATTCTATTAGTCCTTGGACCAAATTTTGCATGTCCATATCTGGTAACCTGATAATCTGGTAATCTGGTAATTTTTCTGATATGATCTGTTTAGAAGATAACTACACAAAGTAACAACTTTAATTATGTTCCTACCACCTTAATTTGAAAGCCTATATTATTATTGTTTTGGGTTATTTGTTATTGTTATTTACTTGTCTACTTTGTTTCCTTTTTCCTTGTATTATTTTGTTTTGTTTTTCCCTTTAATACAGAAAGAATAGATTTACATGGATAGGACAATACATGCCTAGAACCTCTCCTAAAGAGTTTTCAAAGAATTTATTTTATTGTGTGTGATGGTATGAAAAGCTATTTTGAAGAAAATGAGACATTATTGTAGCCATTGCTGATTTCCTATCCTCTTTTTTTTGAAGTCCAATAATGATTTTTTTTTGTTTTCATTGGTTTGCATATTTTTTTTTTGTTATTTGATTGCAATATGTGTGAAAGTATGGACAGCTCTTTTGAAGAAAACAAGACACACTATTGTAGCCATTGTTGATTTCCTATTATCCTGTTTTGAAGGCCCATAGCACTTTCATTCTTTTGTTTTGGTTGGTTTTATACTATTTTTCTTTGTTTGAATTTATTGTATGTGAAGGTACTGACAAATCTTTCAAAGAAAACAACAGACCTTATGGTAGCCATCGTTGATTTCCTGTTGTCTTGTTTTGAAGTCCTCTGTTGTTTGCATGGTTCTAATATGATCTGCTTTGTTCTGCTCTGCTTTGTTTTGTTCACCTTAAAATAAATATAAATAAATAAAAACAACTTATTGCTTTAGACATACAAATCTTAACCTTTTAATTATAGCTTATGTAAATATATCATAACAACCACTTTAGATGGTTCATAAGAACCAAGTCATAATATTTAAACTCTTGAAGCTATATATATTATCTTTAACCAACGTTAAACTGATTTTCTGTAGGTAAACAATAGACATTGCATTTGTAAAACAAGTTTACTCATATTATCTCCATTAGCTTACAAGCTGGATGGAAATATGTTACCAACTTTAAAGATACTTATAATTTTGTCTTATTAACTCATTTTTAACCCTGTGAACAAAAGTATTTGGGCTATATCATGAGTGTCTATTTATTTACATACCAACTAAAATAGAACATGTACCTGAAAAATGACACTCAAAGACATATACCACAACCCAACAATATATAACCTTTATGCTGTGAAACTTTAAGGATTTTATTTTTTAGTACTATGTAAGCTTTAAGGCTATCAGTTATCAATTGTTGGTGTTTTAAATAATTTTGCCTACCCCACAAAGCTATAAAAATAATATTTCATGGAAATATCAGAAGAGCCAAAAAAATTAAAAAGATATTGTGAACTTAAAATAATACTCATATTTTTTTCTGTTTTTTTTCTGTTTTTATTTTTGTTTTTCAGTCTTTTTAAGAAAGGATCTTGCTATGTAGTTCAGACCAACCTTCAATTCACTTTGTGGTCCAGGCTGGCCTGAAACTAACATAAATCCTTCTTCCTCAACCTCCCAAGTTCTGGGATTACAGGCTTGCACCACCACGTATGACTCATATTTTCTCTTAAATGAAGCAGCTGCAGATGATTGAATTAATTATTAATGCACATTAAACATACAGATGCACAAATATACACAAAATGATTACATTAAGTCAGAGTGCAGCCAGGCATTGTGCTGCATGCCTGTGATCCCAGTACTTGGAGGCAGAAGCAGGAGGATCTCTGTGAGCTCAAGGCCAGCCTGGGCTACATAATGAGAGCATGATGCAAAAAAAAAAAAAACCCAAAACAAAACCAAAGAAAGAAAGAAAGAAAAAAAGAGAGAGAGAGAGAGAGTGAGAGAGAGAGAGAGAGAAAGAAAGAAAGAAAGAAAGAAAGAAAGAAAGAAAGAAAGAAAGAAAAAAGAAAGAAATTCAGAGTGCACTCTCAGATGTATTAAGCCCAGTTGAACTATAGTAACTCTTCCACAATTCTTAGGTTTGTAACTATAAATAGACTAGTCAAAACTTTTCTTACATATTATCAATTAAGACAGACCTCTTGTAATAAGAAACAGAGGCAAAAAAAAGCACTCTTTTACACATGTGAAAGCAAAGGACTCTTTTCAAGATGGACCCTAGCCTGATGGTTTATCTGACTGAGGTAGCCAGTTATATAGGAGTCATTGTTGCTTTGACATTCACGGTTGTTTGATAGCCAAAATTGTTGTTTTGGAAGCAATCTGTAATTGTTCCCACTAAAATTACAGAATGTTAAAAGTAACTTCAAATATTTTTACTTTCAAGGGTGCTCATCTTTTGCTTAATTAATAGTTTACAATGTAAAATAATTGAATGGCTTGGTTGTCATCCATAGGACACATAAGACAAAGGAGAGTTACTTTAGTGTCCATAATTATCATTATGGTGCAAAAAAAACCCCAAAACAAATCCAAAGAAAGAAAGAAAGAGAGAGAGAGAGAGAGAGAGAGAGACAGAGAGAGAGAGAGAGAGAAAGAAAGAAAGAAAGAAAGAAAGAAAGAAAGAAAGAAAGAAAGAGGTACTTTAGTGTCATTATGGACACTAAAGTACCTCTCCTTTGTCTTATGTCTTATGTCTCTCCATCAGATGATGCCTGCAGGAATGAGGTATCTTGTTTTTCAGTGACTTACATCTATACTTTGAACACAAGGCAGGTTTATTTATCAATGCAATACTATCTGTAATAAGGTAGATTTGATCATTTTTCCTCTCTCTTACAGTACAATTACAGTTGTAATATAGTATTATAATCAATACTTCTCTCCACATTTCACTTTGTCTCTGGGGTATAGGCAGGCCATGTATAGGTAGAGAAGAATATTAAACAGCTTTTCCTCAGAGTGTGAGGGAGGAATAATTCTTAGCACCTACAAATGTATTCCAAATAATAAGGGAATTCAACATTGAGTTTCTCATCTGCAAAACAAGGAGAAAAGTTTTCCCTTTTAATTCTGCTTGGTATTTACATACTTTCAGGGCCTCCCCTGATCTTTCCTTGCTCCAGAGCAGATGGTTGCTATCTGGACCAGACAAAGAGTTAGGCTGATCTAGCCTCTCTTACTGAAGTGTGCACCTATTTATTCTAAAAACTCAGATTTATAAATAGAGTGTTTCCAAAAATACAAGCTCCAACTGATTACTGTTATCACAGTTGTATTTAAGAAAGGCAACATTTGCAGTGAAAAATTAAACAAATGGTCAAGAGACCTGAAAGACTGCATAGTTTCTCCTGTCAGCCTTGTTGTTCACAGCAGAAAACCACTGCCCAGCTGGGTCAGCCAAAACTCTCATATATGCTTTTCTAGATGAGCATTAATTCTGATTCTAACCTAAACCAGGGATGTGGGTTATTAGTCTGTAAAGGAATGAGTACAGATGAACATTCATTTTCTAGGAGTTTGGGATCTTCCAATTGAAAAGGAAAAAAAAAAGATTTTTAGGACTGTGAAGAGAAGCATATTGCTATTTACTGACAATGATAGCCATGCATAACAGAGGTGAACTGGCAAAAAACTGTCCCCTAGTATCCGGCACACCCAAGAGCATGAGCTGAGAAACATCCAGCATTTCAAAAGACCATTGCAAGCAGCTATATAAAATAAAACAAGAAGAAAGAAATACAAATAAATTCAGCAACAAGTGTAGAAATAAGTATAAATTCAGTATATACAAAACAGGAATATAAGGTTCTATCTTTGAAAATAAAAATGTTCCATTAAAGAAACCTAAATATAAAGACATTAAAATCTTCCCTGTTAACAACTTTTTTTTACTTCAGAAGGTTATTTATTTTTTATTTTTATTTAGTTTGTTTTTTTTTATTTTAAAGAGAATAAAACAAAAGAGGGCAGAACAAAGCAGATCAGAACAGAACAACATAAGCAAGGCAACACTTTACAATAAGACAACCAGATATTAAGAGTAGCTATCAAAATATATCTTTCTCTGCTATAGTTGAGCCTAGTTTCAGATCCAATGATATCAAACATCACACAATAGTATAAAGCCATTCAAGAGAATGAAAGAATTATAGGACATTCTGAACTGAATAACTATGATCAATGGCTACTATAATATCTCATTTTCAAAAAAAGATTTGTTTATACTATCACACTTTAATAAGATATGGTCCCAGTTATTGATTCTGGGAAGTATTTCCCTTGCAGTTTGGTTCTTGTATTTTGATTGGGATTGCATTGAATCTGTATAGTAATTTTGGGAGAATGGCCATTTTCACAATGTTTCTTCTTCCTATACATGAACAGGGAATGTCTTTCCATTTTCTGAGGTCCTCTTCGATTTCCCTGTTCAGGGTATTATAATTTTACTTGTTTAGCTCTTTTACTTCTTTCATGAGATTAATTCCTAAGTATTTCGTTTTTTTGTATGCTAGTGTGAAGGGTGTGGTTTCTCTTACTTCTCTCTCAGTATTTTTGTTGTTAGGGTTTAGGAATGTTATTGATTTTTGAGTATTGACTTTGTATCCAGCTACATTGCTGAATTTATGTATTATATCTAGGAGTTTTCAATGGAATTTTGGGGCTCTTCTATGAAAAGTGTCATGTCATCTGCAAATAATGATAATTTAACTTCCTCTTTTCCTATCTTTACTCCTTTTGTTTCTCTATCTTGTCTAATTGCTCTGCTAGGATTTCCAGTACTATGCTGCATAGCATCGGTGATAGGGGACATCCGTGTCTTGTGCCTGATTTTAAGGTAAAGGCTTTCATTTTTGGCGGTTTAATATGATGCTGGGTGTTGGTTTGTCATAGATGGCCTTTATCATATTGAGTTAAAGACCATCTATTCCGATTCTCTGTAAGGTTCTTATCATGAATGAGTGTTGGACCTTATCAAAAACTTTTTCTGCATCTATAGAGATAATCATGTGGTTCTTACTTTTGGCTCTATTGATGTGGTGAATTACATTTATTGAGTTACGTATGTTCAACCATCCCTGAATTCCTGGGATGAATTCTACTTGCTCGGGGTGAATAATCTTCTTGATGATTTCCTGCATCCTGTTTGCTAATATTTTACTGAGAATTTTTGCATCTATGTTCATTAGGGAGATTGGCCTCTAGTTCTCTTTTTTAGTAGGGTCTTTCTCAGGTTTTGGTACTAGAGTAATATTTGCTTTCAGGAATGACTTAGAAAGAATTGCTTCCCTTTCAATTTTATTGAGGAGTTTGAGGAGTGTCAGAATTATGTCTTCTTGTATTTCTTGTAGAATTCTGCAGTGAATCCATCTGGGTCTGGGCTCTTCTTTGTTGGCAAGGACTTAATTAAATTTTCAATTTCATTAATATAAATTGGGTTATTCAGCAGTTTTACATCTTCCTGATCCAGCTTTGGTAGTTCACATGTATCTAGGAATCTGTGTTTCTTCTGTGTTATCAAATCTATGAGATCAGAGGTTTTCAAAATAGGCTTTGATGATCTTCTGTATTTCCACTGAGTCTGTAATAATTTCACCTTTTTCATTCCTTCTTGCATGAATTTGAGTTTTTTCTTTCCTTATTAAAATAAGGTTGGCCATGGGCTTATCAATTTTATTTGTTCTTTCAAAGAACCAACTCTTTGATTTGTTGATCCTTTGTACTGTTTTTTAGTATCTATTGCATTAATTTCTGCTCTAATCAATATTTTCCTCCTTTCTTTTGGCTTTTGGCTTGGGTTGCTCTTCTTTTTCTACATGTTTGAGTTTAGCATCAGGTTGTTTGTTTGTATTCATTCTGCCTTCTTGATGTGGGAACTCAGTGCAATAAATTTTCCTCTGATGACTGCTTTCATTGCATCCCACAAATTCCAGTAAGTTGTGTTTGTATTTTCATTTGTTGTAAATATTGTTTAATTTCTTCTTTAGTTTTCTGTGTGACCCACTGATTACTCAAGAGTGTACTATTCAGTTTCCATGTGTTTGTGAGGTTTTAGGTTTTTGCAGTTGCTTTTATTTCTAATTTCTAGTTTCATGGCACTATGATCCAATAACATTCATTGGATAAATTCAATTCTTTTGCATTTACTTAAATATGTTCTGTGGGCTAGTATATGGTCTATTTTAGAGAATGTCCCATGTACTGCTGAAAAGAAGGTATATTCTGATGTTGTTGGTTGGAACACTCTATATATGTCTATCAAGTCCATTTATTCACAGGTGTGTTATAGTTTTGTTATATCTTTGCTGATTTTCTGTCTAGTTGATCTGTCCCTTTGTGTTAATGGCATGTTAAAATCTCCTGTTATAATTGTGTTATTGCTTATTTGATTTGTGTTAATATTTGCTTTGTATAGCTGTGTGCTCTGGAATTTGGTGCATATATATTTAAGACTGTTATCTCTTCCTCTTGAAGTTTTCCCTAACAAGTATGTAGTGACCTTCTTTATCTCTTTGGATCATTCTTGCTTTGAAGTTCACATTTTCTGTGAAAAGGATTGCTACTCCCCCCCCTTTTTTTGGTTTCCCATTGCATGAAGTATTTTATTCCATCCTTTGACTTTCAATCTATCTGTTTCCTTTTTGGATAAGATGGCTTTCTTTTAGACAGCATGTGGTTGGATGCTGTTTCTTGATCCATTCTGCCAGTCTGTTTCTTTTGATTGGTGAGTTGAGGCCATTTACAT
>PVJX010017543.1:0-38140 GCA_004027295.1 Dolichotis patagonum
CCTCTAGAGGGTGCAGGCTAGGAGCTTTAGCCCTCTTCAATAGGTTATCAGAGATTAGAGTTCACCCACGGGCAGTGTGCGCTAGCTCCTCCCTTCTGGGCCAGTCAACCTTTGCAGGCCTTCACTGCGTCAGTGTGCACTGATCTCAGGGAAGTAACTGGGTCCCCACCAGGGGCGTGGCCTATTTCAAGCAGATTCCACCAATCCACTCGGCAAGGGGAATAACCAGCTGAAGCCACTTCCTTATGGCATTAGGGCTGTCCTGTCCAAATCCAACATGTCGTCCAGTCGGTTTCCCCTTTCCCATGGGAGGGTCTTATTCTCATCACTCACCGTGTCCCCGAGAACTGCTGGACTGCCCTACGTCTGACTTCAGCGCGGCTGAGATGGGAATTCACAGTGCCTCTGGGTGGGTTGTGTGCAGTGCCGGTCCCAGCGAGCTGCACGCCGGGCTGTTCAGCTCCGGGCTCCAGCAGCTCAAGACAGTCGATTTGGCTCGGATCGCTTGTTCAGGTCGGGCGGATTCAGGCGTCTCGAGGCGGGTGCCGTGCTCGCCGATCTTATCTTCACTAATAGTAGCCCCAGGACCTCTTATTCGAGCAGGTTTTTGCGCTTTAGTTTCTTTCTGTGTTGTGAGAGTCTATCTCTCTCTGTTTGGGTCTCTCCAGGGTGTTTTATTCTGGCATTTGAGCTGTCTCTCTCAGAGAGGGTCTCTCTCCTGCTACCTACCAATCCGCCATCTTGTCTCTAAACCTTCTTGTTGACTTCTTGTTCTCCTCTCCCACAGTCCACAAATGGCACTGATTCACAGGAGAGGGCTAGTGTCTCCTCAGAAACTTCTTAAAGTCCTCAAATTTGAAGGACTCTTTAAAGTTTTCTTCACTTACACAAATAAAATACTCAAATTAGCTACAGGAAAATAGTATGAACCATATGTGGATGCCTGCCACTACTGCTACTGCTAAACAACTTACATTAGAGGTCCGAAAACAACTGAAGATGAAAGAATTGGAAAGAAAGAGGAAACTGAACCCCTCAGCGCTGCGTCCCTTGCCCATCGCATCAGCACAGTTCTGGGCTGAGACTGACCCATGCCAAGAGAGGGCAGGGTTTGCAAAGGAATTCTGGAGTTCTAAGGTGTAACAGCATAGATGGTGTATTGTCTAAAAAAAGTCTACTGTTTAGCACCAAAAGTGACTGAACTTTGGGAACTGCCAAAAGTGTCACAAGCCAGGAATATTGGAAATACTAAAAGTTGTGAAAAAACAATATGCCGTGGTATTGCATCATAAAGAGACAAGCTGGGAGGCCTGGACCTGCTCCACTACTTTCTTGCCTGAACCCTCAAAAGCTATAGCTTCCATGCATTCTTGGAATTTAGTCTTGCACCCCTGATGGGAGGGGCAAGGGAGGCTTACGTACAAATAAACCAGTCTTTCCCATTAACACTGGATTCTCTTAAAGAAAAAAAATATGTTCATTTGGCAGAAGTAGCAAATGAACAAGGAAAAAACTGACATGGCAGCAGGAAAAGGACTTGGCTGGGGTTGGAAAGGGACAGTGTGTGGGAGGAAAGCGTGCAGTGACAGAATCCGATGTTACTTAATCGGCCTGTGCAGAGGCAAAGTAACTTTTTTTTTGGCTAGAACTGCTTGATTACTTGCATTGACTGGTATTGTGCTCCATGGGATTTTCTTCCTGAGTAATCCTGAACCTTGGCAAGCATATAGCGTACTGTTTTGTACCTTTTTTTTTTTTTTAAGAAAATGTCTATTGTATGTGAGTTATAATCAGAATAGCTATAGCTTGTGCTTTAAAGATAATCTGAGTTTTATTTCATAAAGGCAACTGTGCTTTATCAGAAAGCTCCCTTTCATTATCATTTGATATTTTCCTCTTTTAAAAATCACAATTGCTGGCAGAGAATCAGGTATTTGTACACCCATATTTATGGCAGCTCTATTGATAATAACCAACAAGCAGATACAACCAAAATGGCCACCATCCAAGGCATATCTGAACAGAAATATCTACATACAATGAATATTATTTGACCTCAAAAAGGAAGAAATTCTGACTCATTGAAATTAGCCGGCATAAAAGGTTGGAAACTGCATGCTTCCACTTACGCATAGTGCATTACTGTCACTGTTTGAATCTGAAAGGGCCCTCAAGGGCCATGGGCTGAAGGCTTGGTTGCCTAATGCTGTGGTTAGGAGGTGGCAGAAGCCTTAGGCAGTGAGGTCTAGTTGAAGGACACAGGTTACCAGAGGCCTGGTCCTGTGGTCCCTTATCCCTCTCATTCTCCCCACTCCCGTCTGCCTCGAGCGAGCCACTCTGCTGCACCAGCACACACTGCTGGGATGTTCTGCCGCACCACAGGCCCGGCAGCAACACAGCCAAATGGACGGAAAACTCTGAAGCTCTGAGCCAATCAATCCTTCCTCTTTTAAGTTGTTCTCAGGTATTTTGTCAAAGCAGCAAAAGCTTAGTAACACATTTACCATAATCAAAGAGAAAAGGCTTATTTTGGCTCACAGTTCAGTAGGATTCAAGGATGACTGACAGTCCCTATTGCTTTGGGCCTGTGGCATCACTTCAGGGGGAAGAGTGGGGAGCAAAAACTATTCACCTCATGGCCAAGAGTAAAAGGAGGGCCCCACTATCTCTGCCAGGGAACACCCCCAGTGACCAGAAGACCTTCTGCCAGGGCCTGTGTCCTAGTTACTTTTTACTCAACACTGAGACAAAACACCTGATGCCCACAGTTGGGGAATGAAAGGTTTATTTCTTACAGTTTTTGGAGGTTTCAGTCCATACTCAGTTGACTCCAAGGCAAGGTGGCATGGCGGGGCCCCAGTTCATGACAGCTGCAAACAGCAAGGTGGAAATTGGCACGAGAGAGACACGCCTTCTTCCTGCCATTACACTGTATGCTGGCTCCACCCCTAGGCTGGTGTAGCACTGACACCATCAATCCAAGTGCTAAACAATGAACTAATCACAAATGCACAATGCAAATGCATGAGGCCTGGGGGCCACGGACATAAACAATGACATTCCACCCCTGGCCCCCAAAGACTCATGCACATTCTTTATAAAAAAGACATTTAGTCCATCTCCAAGAGTTGCCAAAGTCCTAACATTTTCAGCATTGCTGAGAAGTCCAAGTCCCAAGTGTCCTCCGGTATCTATGGTGAACTCTTATCTGTAATTCCCTGTACAAATGAAACAAAGTTAAAAATTTCTGAAATGCAAAGGCACAAGATATACATTACCATTCTAAAAGTTACAAATGGTGGAATACAAAGCATTGGGAACAAAGCAAGTCCAACATCCAGCAGGGTGAACACTAAGTCCTAGAGTTCCACACAGCATTTGAAGCAATCTGGTTGCAAACTCCAAAAGGCTTGGGTGATACCACCCTCATGGCACTTGCAGGGATTTCAGCTCCTGCTGCTTCTCTCTTAAGCCCCCTCTGCTCAGTTTTTTCAGCTTTCCTTGGATGATCCACCTTCCTGGCTTTTCCAAACTTCTGGGGTCTCCACTGCATCTCTGGCTTCACCCTTACATCTTTACAAATTGCCCTCTCAGGGGCACACTGCTTGGCCTCCCAGGTCCATTGCAATCGAGGTGGAAGCTGTCTTACCCTCAGAATTTGTGCATTTCCTTGCACCTAAAATCAGCACCATGTGGATGCCACCAAGGTTTGCTGCCAGCTGGAGCAGCAGCCAGGCTTTTCTCTCTCTTGGCTGTAGGGGTCCAGTGCCTGGATCACTGGGCTCTGTTTATCTGACTGTGTTGCCACCATTCTGGAACCTCATGTGGCCTCTGTTGCCATTTTGGAGCACAGTGCTCTGAAGCTTTGTCCTCTGAGCAAATTCTTTCACTTTTGCAGTTTTGAGGCTGCAAAGGATGGAGACCCACTGCTTCCTGAGGTGTCCCCTGGCTATCTTTCTTATTTTTCTGTTCCTTCTCAGCAATCAAAGTCTCAGCTCTGTCTTTACAATCCACAGCTTCACTGGAGTTTTCCTTCTGGCCAAACTCACAGCATTTTAGATTATCCTGCTGGGCTCTTTGCTCTTGATTTGCAACATAAATCTGGTTAAAAGCCCCCAACAATTGCCATGCCATAGTCTCAACAGTCAACTGCCTTGAAACTTCCTTTGCCAGATTAATCATTCTATTACCATTAAACTCAGTCTCAGGCAGTCTCTGGGCATGAGCAAAATGCAGATAAACTTTCTGCCAAGCCATAACATGCATTGTGGGGAGTCCAACAACCAATGCAATCCTTTTTCCCAGCAGAAACCTCCCAAGCCTGGACTTTACCATCAGGCTTTCTATCAGCCTTCTGGTCTCCTGAGCTCTTACTAGAATCTCCTCTACAGAATAGCCTAAGCTGCTCCAGCTCTATGCATCCAGATGACATGTCCAAACCTTTCCAAACCCTGCCCACAGCCATTTCCAAAGCCTCTCAAAAAACATGGTCAGGTATAGTCACAGCAATGACCCCACTCCCAGTACCAAATTCTGTCTTAGTTACTTTTTACTCATCGCTGAGACAAAATACCTGATACCCAAAGTTGGGAAAGGAAAGGTTTATTTCTTACAGTTTTTGGAGGTTTCCAACTCAGTTGGCTCCAAGGCAGTGTGGCATGGCGGGCCCGCAGTTTATGGCAGCTGCAAACAGCAAGGTGGGAACTGGCAAGACACACACACACACACACGCCTTCTTCCAGTCATTACATTGTATGCTGGCTCCACCCCTAGGAGGGTGTAGCACTGACACCATCATTCCAAGTGCTGGACAATGAACCAATCACAAATGCACAATGCAAATGCATGAGGCCTGGGGGCCACCGACATAAACCATGACAACATGCCTCCCCTATGCACAGGGTAGAGAGTAAGCTTTTAATGCATGTCCTTTGTAGGCCATTTAAGAGATGAATCATGACATATCTCAAGTAGTCAAATCATAGAGAAGAAAACAGAATGGAAGCTGTCAGAGGCAAGGCGAAGAGGGACTGGCAGTTGGTGTTTAGGGATGCTTCCCTGTGGGAAGATGAGAAAGTTCTGGAGATGGGGCATGGTGATGGGTGCATACAATGTGAGTGTACTTAACGCCTCTGTATACTTAAAAAGGAGAAAATGAAAAAAAATAAAGTGGAAAATTTTATATTATGTACCATGATAAAAAAATTCATGCTTTATAATGGGAAATTATATCTTTTTTGGGAATTTAACATTAAAAATTAATATCAACAAAGAAAAATATATACTACCATTAATTTGTTTATGAGTCACATTCATAGTTTATCCTTTATGGACTTTTTTCTCCTTTGCACATTGTTTGGGTGCGAAAATTATCTAGAAAATTTAACAAAGTACGTGCTGATTTAGGAAGTCACCTTGTGACTACTTTTTCTGCTAATCATAAAAGACTAGTTAGGTAGAAATGGGACTGACTAACTAGGTAGCAATGGGATAAACAGGGACACTTAAGAGACACGGCAAAGCTCCTTGTATGTTTTATTTTTATAGCTGAAATATCTATGGAAACACTACAGAAGTAATATGATTGTAAAATCTTTACTAATTTTTCCTGGAGCAACTTTTGATTTCCTTCATCTTTGAGGTATGGTCTTCTACGTGCTTACCATCTACAGGGGAAGGACTCTAATATCCTGAGTCTCCAGGCTGGTGGTTAAGGAGGGCAGCAGAGACCTTCTTCCTCCTCATCTGAGAGCTACAGCAGGCAGCAGGGAGGATGACCTACCTCGTCCAAGAGGATGAGCCATGGCTCTGGACTTCAAGAAGTGAGCGGGAGAACCAGCTCTGTCCTATATGTGACCTGGAAGGCTTCACCTCCTTCTCCAGCTCCTCCCTTGCTTCCTGTGCGCCCTCTGCCTTGCAGGAAAGAGCTCTCCTCTGCCATGCTATCCTGCCTTGGAGCCAGCCAACTGTGAACGGGAACCTGTTCAAACTGCGAGCCAAAACAAACCCTTTCTATAACGTCATAGGTGGGTATCAGCAGGGTGCGCTTGAGAAGCACAAGTGGACAATATCTGAGTGTAGAAAGGCCAAGCGGCCCCTTCGTAGGAGTGGAACCAGCAGCACATACCACCCTGGGTAATAAAGCAATGGTTTGACTAACAAAGCTCACACCATGTTTCAACAGAGTTCGGAGATCCAAGATCAACTGGGGTGAGAAAGAGAGCAGTGGTATGACACTTTGGATTTTCATAGGTTGCCATTTAAAAACCACATAATCCCTTGGAGAAAACAATCTAACTTCAGAATGCTCAGTATTCGTAGGATGTTTATTTGGCAAAACAGCTATAGCCAAAAGATTTAGGCTTTTCTGATTTTAACATCCTAAGCTCACTGAAGAGTTGCGGACATTCTTCCATATGTTGGTGAAAAAGACCCGCTCAAATGGTACCAGTTCCACAACAGGTGAGCAGTCAGAGCTGTCGTCTCTCCTCCAGCCTTTGCTCAACTTCCTTTGCGACTGAGCATGGCTCCCTGCTGTTGGCCAAATGGGAAATGACATATTCTGGGACATCACTTTTTTCCTAAGGATGCTGTGCAAGAGTTTCAAAGCCAAATAGCATGATACATTTTTTCCCTATGCAGTGCTTTCATGTGAAAAGAATGGGACTGATACGCATCTTTGACATGTGCTCACATGAAGAAACCCCCTCATATATAAAGGATTAGCATCACGGTGACGCCCTTGTCTCTCCTCTTGTGCTTGAGGGAAATCCCAATAAGCAGCTGTGTGTTGAGTTGAAATGAAAATACAAGACAGCCCCCCACCACCGCCACAAAGGGTTATAAATTTCCTAAAGTTTAGTTCTAAAAAGTGCAGCACAACTGTGGGTTGTTAGGAAACTCCAGAGGCTTATAAACCAAGCTGAGCCCTGAAAGAAACAGAGTGATTCATTTTGTGCCGATTTCTGGCCAACCTCAACAAGCAACAAAGACATAAGCAAAGCAGGTCAGCAAAGACTTTAGTGTGTGGTTCTAGATATATGACTTCAAAGCAGTGTGGGAAATAACAGCAAGTGCCTGCAGTTTTTCAGTTCATAGGCCTTCATCAGCACTGTTGCTGTCTGCAGGCCAAAGGATAACCCAGAGTTCAGGTGTGTATTCCAGTGAAAACTCCATGGTATATTAGTACTTTTCTTCCTTCTCATGCAGGCCCCTGCCACTGTGTCAAGTCAGGCAGCGCTTCGAAGTGGAGAGAAGTTGGAATGAGATTCCTTACCTGCAGTTCTATCATAAAAGGTCTGAACTGTGGGACAGCTGTGGACTGATCTTACTTCATAAGAAAGCAAGGTAAGTATTGGGTGCAGTAAATCTTCAAAGATGATGTTATTGAAGCATCTTTCTGAAGCACAGCCCACTCCTGAAGAGAGATGCTTTGACCAGTCTTTATGCTCTTTAAGTGTGGCCTTCCTCCGCCTTTCAGGTGGCCAGAAACATGCTCTCCTTCTCAAACGGGCCCGTCCCTCCCTGTCCATGGTTCACGAGGTGGTCACTGTTGCCATGGGCAAAAGAGGTTGTAGTAAAACTGGGCAGGAGCTAAAATCCTGTACTATCAAAACCTTTGCCAATATTGGGTCCTACTGGTAACTGCTGGAAAATTTCTTGGTTTGGGGCAATATATTTCAGGAAATGATCATGATGTGCATAGTAGCTTTTTTTTTTTTTATCATTTTTAGAGTGTGTATTTTGATATAGCTATAGGGATTTAAATATCTTTAAATTTTTTTATTTTAAAGAGAAAAAAGGCATAACAGAAAAATCAAGAAGCAAACAAAAGCAAAACAATAACAACAAAGAACAATAATGGGTATATAGGTTTTCAAAATAACATGATAGGAATTGAACAATGGTTGTTATATTGTATATTTTTATCTTCAAAATGCTCTGCTCAGGTTACCAGAGACAGAAATAAAACACAACAGTAAAATGGAACAAAACATTGGATTTCAAAACAAGACAGAAGGAAATCCCCCACAGTTGCTATAATGCATATTGTTATCCTCCAAATAGATGCTCAGACCACCAGCTTTAGGCCGGGCGTTGGGGGGTGGGGAGGGGCACGTGTGTTGCTCTTGTCTACCAGCCGTGCATCCCCTGCCTCACAGGAAGGTGTGGTCTTGGCTTCTTGATTCTCTTCGTGCTCCCCATGGCAGGATTAAAATATCACACCAAGAATGAGGTGGAGGGATTTCTGGCCCTGTTCTCCCACCAGCAGATCATATAAAAAGGTCATCACCCATTCTTTAACATTAAGTAACAATAGTTTACTCTGTGCCACTGGGTTCCTGACAGAAATTTACAGTTGAATGAATGTGAATATATCAAGTTCTGTGCAGTCAGAAGGACAGTTCTCGTTGCCAACATCCTTTTAGGAATAATAATATTTTTATGAGGTCATAGAGAAGTAGCAAAGGTAACAGATGAGCATTAGGAGCTGTATTTGTCTAGAAAACTAACCTTTTATTATTTATTCTAGTAATTGCCCTATAAACAAAACATTGATATTCTAAGTGGCAAATCCAGCTGTCAATGAATGAGTTCACAATCCAGGAGATACGTTTCATCTTATTCCTAACCCTGGGATGTGACTGCATTACTCAAAGATTTTCAAGAAATAAGAAATATTTATATGTTGAAAGCACTCTTGTGAAAAATTCCATAGGGTGCTCAAAGTTTTCAGATCCTCCAGAAGAAAGGCCAGCACTCACCTCTCCTCTCTCAGCAGACATTTCAAGACGTGCTTTGAGTCGGGTACTGTTTTGGTACTGGGACTACGGAATTCAGTAAGATATGGCCCTACCTTCAAGAAGCTCAGCCCAATGGAAGAAAGAAAGGAGTATGCAGCATAAGGGTGGTGGTAGAAAGGAGTAAAATTAAAACCAATGACTCTAAAGTATTCACTTTGAGTTCTGGTGAGTGCCTGAGACTCAGGGCAGGAGTACTGGACTCTAGATCTTGGGGTGCCTCTCATCAGTACACAGCATTTTTGCCTCACATGGCTTATAGAGCTGAATTTGTATTTCCTTCAAGGCTAAGCAAAATTATGTGAATGCATTTTGATATCGCTGGAGGGATCACTGTCTGTAGCTCCTATTATCATGAATCACTTTTCATAGTTTTGGGTAAGGGAATAGGGGAGAATAGTTCTTAGATTTCATACAGCTTTATAAAAGAATCAACGCCTATTCCAATCAAGTTGACGTGAAGCAGGCACTGGGCCAAGCCACTACCCAGCTCCACCTGTCCCATTAATCCTGACCCCCGTTCCTGGGCCCCATGAAGAATGTCAGCCACGCTGAATTACCTGGACCTGCTTGTGGCACCAACAGCAACAAACAGGGTTCCTGTAGGATGAGTCCAAACTAACCTCTCCTTGTGTGCTAAGCCAAAGTTTCTTATTTCATTGTTTAAGGGAATTCTATTTCTTGTCTACCTTCTGTTACTTTAAGGAACTGAAAACATCTTTAGTCCGAAATGTATACAGCTATCCTGTAAGACATGATCATATGCATAATAATAATAATAATAAACCTGCTAGGATAGGCAATTTAAAAAGGTATTCTTCCATATCAAGGGTCCCTTTTGGTTCCCTCTCCTACCTCCCAAGGGTTTAGTGAACTCAGCTCTGGTGGACTCCACAGTGCACATAGGATAAGCAAGATGGCACTCCTCCATAGTTTCCATAGTCTAGCAATTTTATTTTAGCTGACAGCATATGCTAACTGCTCTACTAAACAATGCTTAATACTGAAAGGATCACTTTACTGTAGGATTATTATTTTTCTTGTGTATACTTTTTTTTACAAAATACCAAAAGTGGGCTTAATATTCTATTTTTAGAATGTTTAAAAGTTTTGCAAATCCTAATGTTAAATTTGATTTCAAATTCTGCAGTCCTTCTAGTAATTTTTATTTCCAACTTCTAAAGACTAAGTGGCCACCCTTCTCTATCTTATTCTATTCTTTTTGCTGACCCCTACCTCACCCCAAATAAAACCCATGTACAAAGCAAACGACTTTCCGCCCTGAACACCAGGTGCTGGAGCGTCCTGTGCTGCCGTCTGTGCTTCAGTTTCCGTACAACCAGCCTGTGAAGACGTTCACCCGCGCTGCTTTTGACTGGGTGCCCCCTGGAGGGGACTTCGCAGGCATCACAGTGCCTGGCAGAGGGTCACACAAACCTCAAGGGTCGGCTGTGTTCAGGAAACACTTACTTGTGGTGTATCCACAGTGTTCTTTAGGTCTCAGTTCATGTTAATTTGCTGTTTCGCAATTTTCCTACTACCTCGGAGCCAGCCAGCTGTAAAAAAGACAAGCTTAGGAAGCCAGATTCTAAGGGACAGTTACAGAATGCTTCATCAGAGAAAGTGATTTTGTTAACCTTAACCTCAGCAATGATCCTGAGAAATTAGGGCACAGCGCAGGCGGGAGGGCCTCGGGATGGGGCTGCACGTACTCGGCACTGAGCAAGCCATTGTGCAGTGGAAGCGCGGCCGCCTCGAGGGCGCTTTAGCCCTAACAGTGCCCGGAGGAGGGCGCTGTCCCGGGCTCGGTGCCCACTGCGGACTCGCTCCCGGTGCAGTGAAGCTGGCGAGTGGAGGATCAGCTCTGTGCTGGGTGGGAACGCAGTGCCGTCCCGAGGCCCGGCGTCCGCCCACTTCGCTTAACCGCTGGGTTTGAACACTAACATACGCCCCTCCTCGGCCCGGAGGGTTTTACTGGTACAATGTAGATTTGGACCCATTTGATGCAGTTTGTTTTCCTCCCCCGGAACGAGAAAGTTACAGTGCGCCAGCACCCCTCTTCCGATCCTGGGGATTGAACCCAGGGCCTTAGCACTGAGCCTCATCCCCAGCGCATTCTCATTTTTTAAATTTTGAAACAGTGCTTACTGATTTGCTCAGATTGGGCCAGAGCTTGCCATCCTCTTGCCTTGGGCTTCCAAGCGTTTGGGATTACAAAGGGCACGTCGCCCGCTGAAGGTCCCCACCCTTCCCCACCCAGAGCAGGGCGCCCGCGAGTTCGGGCAGCCGGGAGACCAGGGTGGCACCGCGTGCCGCGGGCAGGGTCCTCTCACAGGTTCCCTGAGTGTCCCCAGCCTCGGACCCACACACCTAGGGTCTCATTCTGGGGGGGACCCGGAGAGGTCCGGTAGAGGAGGTGCGGCGCCGGGCGCTCGGAGGAGGCGTCTTCTGGCGCTGAAGACGCGCTGCCCGGGTCCCAGAGGTCCCGCAGGGGGCGGGGGCGTGCACCCACGCGCGCTCTGTGCACGTGCGGGGCCGAGCTTCTAGTGGGGAAAGTGGCCGTAGGGGTGGTGCAGCTGGGGCGTGGCGGGCGGCGCGTGGACCCACGCGGGGATCCCGGCTCGGCCCCCGCCTGCGCGCGGCCCCTCCCCCAGCCCTCCCACTGCCCCGGGCCCGGCCGCGGGGCCGCGACGCCGAGTGCGGGTGCGGGGAGCGGGGTGCCCGGCGGCTCGGGGAGGCCGGGCATGGCGCGGGCCGCTCGGGGCGGGCGCTGCGGGCGGGGCGCGCTCCTCGCCTTCGCCGCGTGGACCGCGGGCTGGGTGCTGGTGGCTGCGCTGCTGCTCCGCGCGCACCCGGGCGTCCTCTCTGAGCGCTGCACCGACGAGAAGAGCCGGCGCATCCTGGCCGCGCTGGTAGGTCCCGCCGCCGCCCTGCCCCGCGCCGCGCGTCCGGGGTGGCGGCCTCGGACAACGTCTCCCGGGGCGCCGGAGCCCACGAGGCTGCGGCATTGCTGCGCCCACCCCACCCCACTCCACCCCGGAAGCTGGAACGGCGGTGGCCTGGCCAAGTGGGGAGGTCCCGACCCGTGCAGGGAAAGCTGGGCGCGACCCGGGGTCTCAACTCGGGAGTCTTAGTCACCGCGCGAGAACATCCCTCTCCTTTGCGCTGAAATTGCCCCTTTTTCCCAAAACACTGTTCCTCTTGGATTCTTCACGCCCGAGTCTCTGCTCCTGAAGAAAGTTTTCAGGCTGTTGCCGGGTCTGCGGCTTGGGGAGCCAGCGGATGCAGAGTGGGGACCTTTCTCTGTCCCTCAGTCCCTCAGCCCCCACGCCAGCGCCCCTAGCACCCCCGCACCCCAAGATGGGATCCTATCACCTCTTAGCGCCTCAGAGCCATAGCTCTTTGGTAGTCAGGGTCTCTGGGAACCGACGCAGAGGACGCGGAGCCGCCTGTCCTAATCTCCCCTACAGCCTCCCAAGGGCCAGGGTCTGAGTGTGCACAGCAGACTGCTCCGTCGCTGGGCTGGGCAGTTTCCGGGAGAAAGAAACACTTGTCTTTGCAGACGGGTGGTACCCTGGGCCTGTTGCCCCACGCCAATGCTCTTTCCTCCATTGGAACGCTGGTTCCTCCTTTTCTTTCCTTTTGGTGTGGAAGATCTTGAGATGCAGGCTTCAGTACATTTAGGCGTCCCTAGGAGGAAATCCAAGAGAGAAGACTGCAGCAACTGCTGGTACTTGTTTTCTTACGTGATTGTTCACTGCCTAAAATAATGATCGATTAAGCATTTGGTGTAAAAGGAGACTTACGTTGTTAGAAATCTAAGAAACACAAGGGAAGTTTTCAATCCAGTTGCTTACACATGGATGGGATTCCTGAGACTGCAGTTTCCAAAAGTCTGCACTTATAAAGGTTTTAAAAGTAAGTGATTTTAAAAGTGGGACTGGAAAAACTAAAGAATGAAATCAAGTCACGTCCCTAATTGGGTAACTGTAGACTCCTTGACTCCATGTGCTCACCTTAACAGGTGAGACTCTCAGATTCCTTCAGCTCCTTACAGAAGCTTGTCCAGTTGTAAATTGCTTGCTAACTTACCTAAAAATCTTTTTAATTTATAAATTTTGGGGGGAAAGCTGATTGACTGAACAAAAATTGATAATTTGGCTAGGATGTAGGACCTAGCTATGAATTGAATAATCTTTTAGATTAAACTAAAAATAAATACTTTTTTAATTGATTTACCTTTGATCAAGTGAGGAAAGGCTTAATGGAAATTAAATAGGCTGATATAATTTAATTAATTTCTAATCATAACATTCCCAGCATTCCTAGTTGTAAATTAAAACCAATTCTGTTTAGAAGCTTTACCAATACATCTTCAGTGGCAGCCATATGGAATCATTTTTAGTCTGACATACAGCTGAGGAGGTTGGCTCTGCCTCTGAAGGCCCTCAACCTTAACCTTGGCCAGAATAATAATTCACATCACCAGTTCTGCCCAGACTTTATGGGCATGTCAGGTGAGCTGACCCGTCAGGAGCGCAGTGTGGACGATCCTAGGGCCCTACCTGAGACTGCTGTTTTTCACATACCCTCAGGAATTCTCTCTCCCCACTTATCCTTCTGTTATTTTCATTTGGAACTTGCTGATGTGAGACTGCCCAGTGCTCTGGCTCAAGTTTTGCTCAGGACACTCTAAACAAGGACAGGCTTAAATACGAAGCCAGTCTTCGCCAACCAGGCTGTGCTGAGCCGGACTGCCAAGTAGAGAGGCTGGCATTGTGGCTTCTGAGGACTGGAACTGAATTGCCTCTGTGTGTCCTGGCTTTTCATTCTGCCTGGCTTTCATCCTACATAATAAAACTGGTTGTTATTTTTCTGACTGGCCTCCAGACTCTCATTAGCTTTCTCTCTGAGTAGGGAGCACAGAAGACATGTTGCCAGCCAAGCAAAGGGAGGCTCTATCTGGCAGAGCTGGGTTGTGGCGAATCCCCTCCAGGTGCTCCCAGACCCTGGTGTTCCCAGGCCCCAGAATGGCAGGTGTCATCACTGGCCTGCAGGGAGGACCTACTGGACCCAGCTGGTGAGGCTTAGCAGCCCATTAGAGGATGGGGATAAGAGGTCTACAGGTTCTCCTGAGCCCATACCCTGCCTCCTGAAAGAGCCAGCCACACTCCAGAAACTGGAGTCTTTAAAAGAGCCAATTTGAATAGTTCCAAAGGATTTGAGTTTGGGATTTCTCCAGCCCGACTACACTGCTCCTCCTGCAGTTTCCAGCATATGCTGTGCTAAAGAAACGGGTACCCATTCTCGAGGAGCTGTGAGGTTTTTAGGGTCCTACTTTTCAAATGAGCTTCATGCAGCCGGGCTGAAGGATATTTGGTGGTGCTCAGTCATTTATGAACTTGGCTTCTTCTGCAGGCAGAGGGTTCCACAGAGTCTGGAAGTTACCTGGTGCCTGGCAGGCACAATATCGAGTCATTTCATATGCATTATTCCATTTAATCCTCTCAACAGTCTACTGCTTTTAGTACCCCGGCTTTTGCAGATGGACAAACTTTGCCCTGATTTACACAGTTGTTAAGAGGCAAGGATGCTAACCCATGCAGCCTGACAGTAGCAACCCCAAGACAGTGGCTTCTCATATAAGCAAAACCCTAAGGTGTTGCTTAGGGTTTACTTACCTCTTTCACTGCATGTATTTCCAAAGCACTTCAGAAATATTCCTAGAGACTATGCTATTCAGAAGGCTTAACTGCCTGGGACTAGTTAGGTCTTGGTGGAATTTAATTTTGTTGTCTATGTTAGAAATTCTTTTTTCAAAGTGCCATCTTATCTTTGTGGGGATGGGAACTGTTAAGGGTTCGACAGGACACAGTAGGTAGACTCCATATCCAGAAAAATTTCACAGCAGGAAATAGATTCAGCTTCATTCTTCATGTAAAGAAGAGTTGCACCGCTGCTGGGGAAGGAAAAACCCTCATGAAATATGAATGTTGCTAAATGTATGTGAGCTTAAGGCTCCTTAAGAGAAATCACAAAAGGAAGGCAGCCCTTCACCATGACCTCTGTGATCCTATCCATACTTTCCTAGACTGGAGTGGACAGATTTTGTTTTGGTCTGAAACTGGAAATACACTAAGTAGCAACAACAAAGAAGGTTTCCAGCAAGAGCTGGGGGCTGATTTGATGGGAATATGCATATTTGTATGTGAATATACACTCCATGAGAAACAGTCACTGAATTTAATTAATTTCCAAACATTCAAGACTTAACAGTGAGACCTTGGCATCTATTTATTTTCCCAGTTTGGTTTTAAATCTGAAACCTGTGGGCTTTATGCATATACACATTTGTGTATAGAAATGTACCTGTCTTCAATGTACCTGACAGTAGGTACAACGTACCTGAAGGAAAGTCTTCATGAAGAGAAAAAAATTTGATAGCCTGACTGTAAAAATGGACTTAGATAAGCTATTTTTATTGAGTTAAAATGGCTACTTCAATGATGTATTCTGCTAATACAATAATTCCATGACTTTTTCACATAATAAAAGTTTTTAATTATCTTTAAACTTGAAATGTGTATACTGAATTTTTAGAATTGCTAGGGTAAGGCTTTCTGTGTGATTACCAGGCATGGACATGCCTGAAAGATCCTGAGAACTTACCAGAACAGCACTGCTAACCAGCTGCAGTGCACACGTTTTATATTTTACATAATAAGGACAGAGCTGAAATGCCAAAAAATGCTTATAAAAGATGATAGCCAAAATAGCTCTACAATAAGTGCACATGAATATACTTTTTATTGCATGCTTTGTTTCATTGTAAATTATCTCCCAGGACACATAAGATAGCTGGAATACTGAAATTTAGGTCTGAAACCCAAGATCTCACCTGTGGTTGATGGCCCAGGTCTTGGTTTGTTACCAGCATTCACTTCTGCCCTTCTTGTCCTAGCAAGGAGCCATCATGTGGGAGTCATGCTTGTCAGCTTGTCACCTCCAGAAAAACAGCCACAATTAATGTTCCCTTCAAAAACCCATAGGCTGATGCAAAATTCAATGATCATACCATTTTTCAAAATATTTTGCACCTCCTTAGCAGGAATTGCTTTCTATATTTGCCCGGGTAAATCCTCTGTATGGTTCCGTTTGGTTTCTATTCTATTTCATTGGTGTAGTGCAGTTGTGTGCTGGGGGACCCAACATACACAGGCTGTTTTTAAGGAGTGCTGGATGAAGAGGAAGGACTAGAATGCGGCTTCTCCCAGGAAAAAGCTCCCCCTTCCCCCACCATCTCATATCCAGGGTAGAAAAGGAGCTAGTTATATGTGAAGTCACTATGCTAGGGGTTGTATATCTGTGACCTTGTCTGACCTTGTCAAGTCTCCTGTGGCCCATTGCCATCGTCCTTACTGCTCAGACTTAGAAACAAACTACATAGCCTATGAGAGGCAGAGCCCAGAGGGAAACTCAGCTGGCCCCATAGTTAAGCCCTGCTGTGTTCCCATGTTGTGCATGTCATGCTCTGATGTCTTTTAGGAGTGTCAGTGGGAGCATCTCTGTGCTGTCATCTGGGCCCGGCGGCTGGAGATGGAGGGTGGCCTGTGAGTGCTCACACACAGCTGGATTAACTGAACCGGTGCTCTGGTGCTCTCACTTTGGTGTGGCACGGTGGGACTGAAGCCTGAGGCCTGGCCAACGGCCATTGCGTCCCAATGGGATGAGCTGACCTATGAGCTCTCAGGAGTCACTCATAGGTAGTGGCAATAATGGCCTCAGGTCAGATGAGAAGAGCCAGGGTCTTGGAAGTCCATTGGTGTCTTCCTCATTGCCTCACTCACAGGCCAGTGGGAACCAGCTATGTGACTTGGCTGGCCTCATGGCCAGGGCCTCGCCTTCATCCCTTCTTTGCCAGACTCTTCCTCAGCTGTGTCTGGGCCAAGCCTCCCTTTCCCTGCCCTCCTCAGCATGGTAGATTTCGAGCTGCCAGGGTCACATTCCCTGTTTTGCTAGGGTTCTGTTATCTGCCTGTCTTTCTTTTGCAGTTCTCTTCTATACCTCATGCGAAAGCACCTTTGATTAAATTACAAATGTGATAACACTAGAGAAGTGTTTATGGAATTGAATCGAGCCAGTTTTAGAGATCATACAGGGTTTTTTTTTAATTTAAAAGGAAATCGAGAAAATCAAATGTTACATTTTCTTATCAGGTTTATTACAGAGATGTGAAACTCTGTAAATGCCACATAAAATAGGAAAAAAAGTGAGCACCCCGTACTGTTTTGGTGGTTCACATCTCACTGCCTGGTATTACTCCTACATATTTCTCTTACGCACTGGGTGTATTTCTATTTTGAACAATTACCTTCCCATATTTATAGAGATCCACAATCCCTTATTTAAAATGGGGCCAGGTGAATTTTGAAATTCAAACTTTTTTGGGTATTGGAAAGATAACACAACACATGTCATTACATTTTGCCTACGGGGCAGTTCCAGTAATTGAATTGATAATTCCATAGCAAAAATATATGCAAATTCAAAGTGAGTCCAATCCGTATAGACTATCAATAGTCACACATCTTTTCAGTGTGATTTTGACATCTCATGAGGCCAAATGAGTCACGAAACTTGTGGTTTTGATTTTGGAGTTAGTCACTGGAGGTTCGTTTTCTCAGCTTTAAGGAGGATCTTGTAATCTATTTTGGATTAATAGAGCTGACTGCCGCGAAACATGGCAGCCTTTGAAGATTATACAAATTAACGTCTAAGGGTTATTTGAGGGCCCTCTCGTAGGCCTGGCACTTGTTGACTATACTGTCAAGCTTCCACATGTGCTTTTCCTGGGGCTGAGCAGTCACTGTGCAGGAGGCAGAGTCGGTGTGATATAAGGAGCAGCCAGGCCCAAGGCTGTTGGGTGACGTGCTCAGGTCCTACGGCACAGCCTGGCCCAGAGAAGCTTGTGGCCCTGGGTCCTGTGCTGTCCAGTGTGCCACACTGCCCAGTGTCTAAGCAGATCCTTCAAGGTGTTATATGCTAAATAAAACGGGGTGAAAAAACACTTTGTGGTTTTCTTTTTAATACTCATTTTTTGACCTTGTAAAGGCTAAGGTGATTCCAGCTGCATGTGCTGTAGAAGAAATTCCAGGAAAAAAGAAAGGCTTGTATTTGTTGGTATGGGAAGAAGATTCATTTGTGAGAAAAATGGATGACATTAAAAAATACGTGCAACTTATAAAACTAGGTGTAGAGGTTTAGATTTATAATTCTGTTTGAAACAGAATTATAACTCTCCCTTTTACTCCATTCTGTATCTCCTCTTCTTTCCTGACTCTTGACTCAGGACTGTCTGGCTGGACAGTGTTCTCAGATTTCTGATATGGTGATAAGGATCACCACAGGTCCCCAAGTGGCTGTATGCTACTGTCTCCAGAACTTTATGTGAAACTCCCTTCCGAGGCTCCTGGATAGCCATCCTCACTTCCACCAGGATCACAGACACCGCTCACACTTCCAGAATGTAGCCCAAGCCATCTCTCCCGGTAACCTCCCTCCATCCGCCAGCTGTGTTCTAACTCCTGCATCCTCTAAACACCCATCATCCTAGAGCTGTTAGCCACACTGGCCATACCGCCTCACGCTGAAAACAGCACGCTCAAGATGCAGGCCTGCTGGAAGGGACAGCTGACCTAGGGTTGGGCTGGAGGGCAGGTCAGGAACTAAGGCCCCATCTCATTCAAAAGCTCTGGGATGGGCGTGTTAAGTCTCCGGGTGAGCCTCACGTGTAGCTGCAGTTGAGAGTCACTGACCGTGCCCAGTATATTCTTCTGACCTAGGTTTCCCCAAGCCCACCCCACTGGTCCACAGAGGGCGAGATTCTCCAGGTGTCCTGATTCTGAAGACTTGATCCTTGGCCCAATTGAGTGACATAATCATGATGATACTCTCTTCTAACTCTCACCAAATTTGTTTTGTCTCTGGGTCCAATGGGGGATCGGTTCCAGGACATCTGTGAATACTAAAGTCCGAGCTGGGATGTTTCAGCCCTTTATATAAAATGGCACAGCATTTACACATAATCTACACACATGTTCCCACATATTTTTGGTTCAGACATAATTTCTAAGGAATATTCTCAATGGGCCACTGGCGGTAGAACCTGCAGTGCAGAGGACTGTCTGTACTCATCGACCTCATGGCCTTCATTCACATCTCGGAAGCCTCTGTCCACAGCTGGAGTCCAGGTCCCCCGAGTGCAGAGAACAAGCTGTGCCTTTCTCGGCCCCTGCTCACTATGAACCTAATGCCTGCCGCATTGTGACTAGCTGTTCCCTTCGTTCCAGTGCCGGGACTACCTGGGCGGCTGGCTCATGGGCGACCTGTGTGAGGACCTGTGTGTGGCCGGGGAGCTGCTGTACCAGCGCTGTCTGTACTACGAGCGTGGCAAGAAGGTGCTGCAGGCCCAGTGGCGTGGCCGGCCCGTTGTCCTCAAATCCAAGAGGGAGTCCTTCTCCAGTTTCCCAGCCCTTGGCCTGTTGCAGGCAGAAGCAGGGCAGGGAACCCAGGGTGTGCAGGAGGCAGAGCTGCTCTTCATGGTGGCTGCGGAGGTCAAGAATGCCTTAGGCTTGGAGCTGTCCAACAGCAGCATGGGACCCTTGTGGCCTGGCCATCGGGGCCCTGGCTGGAGGCAGCAGCTGGCCAGCGCATGGTCCCTGCTGCAGCAGGAGGAGTATGTGTATTTCAGCCTGCTGCAGGACCTCAGCCGCCATGTCTTGCCTGTGCTGGGCTCCTGTGGCCATTTCTATGTGGTGGAGTACTTGGCTGCTGGCAGCCCTCACCACAGTGCTCTCTTCCCCCTGGACGAGGTTGGTCCCCAGGGTGGCCGGGCCCAGGACAAGGCCATCAGCCATATCGCTCTCAGCTTCCTGGACATGGTGAGCCATTTTGAAAATGACTTCTCCCACCGCCTCCACCTCTGCGACATCAAGCCTGAGAACTTTGCCATCAGGAGTGACTTCACGGTAGGTAAGCCATGCGGTGGGTGCGTTTATAACATAGCAGTGCTTGTGGTCCATGGGGGAGGGGGAATAAGGTCCCCCTGTAAATTTGGTGGCCTGCAGCCTCAGATGAGTCCCATATTTCGGACACTTCCTGGCCAGTGTTGACAAAAGGATTTAAAAGCATCTTACCCAAGAGTGGGGGTTGGGTGAAGGATTCCTTTTCTTTTTTTAAAATTTTTTTATTTTTTATTTGTTATTTTATTTAAAGAGAAAAAAAAGCAAAACAGAAAAAAGGGTAGAAATAATACAGAATTTAAAAAAACATTAAGAAATCACTACTTGCCAAGGCCAGGGATTTAGCTCAGTGGCATAAGCACCTGCCTGGCAAGAAATCACTACTTGATAAATTTCATATTGTCTTCTTAGAAATAGTTGTTCATGTTACAAAATTCAGGCATACAAAGTGAACAAACAGTGAGGCTGTAAACAGTTCTGTTCAGAGAGCCAACAAAAACTTGGTAATATGGTTATCAATCCTACACACTTAAACATACATGCTGTTATATCCTTTAGCGCATTTTCTTTTCCTTCTTTTGCTTTTTAAGTACATTATCTGTTTAGTTATATCATGTTTCATCTTGCTCAGTACTTTATTGATCTGTTTTGTTGTTGTTATTTCCTTTTTAATCATCTTATATAATTCTGTTGTTTTGTTTTTGAGTTTCTCGTCATCCATGTCACATGGATCAGAATTGATGGAGCTGGGAGTTTTTGGAAGTATTTTGTTACCTTGTTTTCTCATGTTCTATTGTTTTATTTTATTTAATTTTCATTAACTTGGAGGTAGTAATATACAATGAAACAGGATGGAATAAAGCCAATTGAGACAGTATAGTGAAATTGGCACAGAACATCACAGCAGGTCACCAAGACAACAGTAATAGGCACCATTGTATATCTCGTTATCTTCAAAATAGTTGTTCTTCTATTAGGTACAGCAAAATCAAAAGAAATACACAATATTATAGAACACATCTAAACAGAATATTGAATAGAGCAACACCATTAATCAGGACAAAGCAAAACGGTGATAAAAATATCTGCCTTCAGAGATAGTAGAAGGAAACTCCTCCCACTTGCTGTACCACATATGGTCACCTCCCAAGAGATACCCAGATCCCTGGATCCCGATTGTTAGCGGGGTGGTGGTGATGGTGGTAGTGGTGGTGGTGGTGATATGTTTGATTCTAAGCCCATGCCCCGGTAGGCGGCAGGCTGGTTACTGGTTGGCTCAGCGCCCTAAGTTCCAACATGGCGCGGCTCTCAGGAAATGCTGTTGCTTCTTGTTTCCCCTCCCTGGGGTGGCCATGGCTTGCCAGACCACAGTCACTTACCAGGGCGGCAGGCTGGTTACTCTGGGTGAAGGATTCCACAGCAGGAAGCAGAGGCGAGGTTTTTTGTCCTTGTACCGGAGGGCTGCACCAGTGCTTACAGGCAGCTCAGTGGCTTCCTAGAGCTAATGTTCAGCTGGCTGTCCTGAGGGTCCATGTAGCTTGCAGAAGGCAGGCACCAGCAACTGCGAAGGGTGATGTAGAAGAGGTCCATGGGGCCATTTGTGTTCAGACCACCTGTGTACCTGTGCAGACCCGCTGTGCACACCACCTGTACACCCGTGCAGACCACCTGTGCAACATTTTCAGTATTTTCTTACAGAGAAGTTTCGGTTCATTTCTAGTCTTGTGTAAGATATCTAGAGGGACACATGGTGTTCCAGTGCCTTTTATCAGCTAAGACAGGTGTGAAGGTCATATCTGTTGCCGTACTGCCTATAGAGGGCAGGTGGATTTTTATCTCTCACTTTGGGGGAGGAGAGATAACCAAGGTGGCGAAAAGCAACAAGAAGGATTTCAGTGTTTTCTTGTAAGATAACTTCTGTCTTACGCTGAAGCCAGCATGTCAGGTTAGTGCTGCCTCTCTTATCCCTAATAGTGGCCTCAGTGCCACCTGGTCAGGTGCTGGGTCACCTGGCAGGAAGTGGCAACAAGTTGCCTGTGATGTAGTAGGCATGGGATGGATGCTAGGGAAGGGCTGTGCTCTTGTTCCCTGTCTTGCAACAAGTTTGTTCTAATGCTTCAAGTGCTGACAGGTGAATGACCAGGGCAAGCTGGGCACTGGCTTGTATTTGGGCTAATGATCTTCATCCTGGTTAGAACATAATTGGGCAACAAGAAGATACCATTGCTGCTGGCTTAAAGCAGCTTGAAATTTAGAAACTAAACTTGCCGCCAATGTAAATTCCTTGCCTAATCAAGCCTTTGTACTTACAAAGGTTGTTGTAACATCTTGTCCTCACTGATTTGTCCTAAATTACTGTCTCTGGCAACCCCAAAGGGCCTGAGAAGCCAGGGGTGACTTAAATGTGAAAAGGACCAAGCCAGAAGGTTCTGTCAGGTTCCAGAAGGTTCTGCAGGGTTCCATGAGAATCTGCACACTGGCAGGGAGCTCTAAAAGAGCTCATCTCTCTCTGCCTGCAATGCTTAGAGCTTCATGCAGTCCCTCAGGTGAAGGGTGAAGCTGTAAGGGGCTCATGTCCCACTGCCCAGCCATGTCATTTCTTAGAGCTGAAGTCAGATCGCCATCCTGGCCAGGGCTTCCTTGCTTAGTGATCAGGAAGAGCATGCAGTAGAAAGAAGGGCTGTTGCTGTCCACCTCAGAGAAGTCCTGGGATGTAGCCACTGGGGCTGGGACATAGCCACCCTGAGTCCTGGGAACATGGCCCCCTGAAGTGCTACACACAGTTCTCTGGCCTTGGCCAGTTACAGGCCAGTCCTCATGATGTATTCCCTTGTTTGTTCATCCTGCAGGTACTACTTGTTAGGGAGTGTCACTTGGTAGATGCCATGAGAGTTAAGGGTTTCAGAGGGTACCTGCACTATGAAGTTGCTAGAGCTGGTAGGTCTTCCATGTGGAGTGGGCCACATCAGATCTTCCTGTGTGCATATCTGCTAATCATCTGCTTGTGCAGCCACCTAAATTGTGCCTCCAAAATCTTGTGCACAGTAGGCATAAAATATTTGTCTGGTGGAATGCTATGTGCTCCTTGTCCTCACCCCAGACTATGCTTCGCTGAGCCCTTCTGAGCTGTTACATCTGCTTTATTACTGGCATGGGTGGGGATACGAGTAGGGGAAGGCAGATCCCTTTTCGCCAACCCACTTCATCTTGACCTCTTGAGCATAGTGAGAAATAAGTCAGTTATTTTTATCTAAGATTTTACAATTTTTACATGAAAACCAAAAGTATATACCTCATCAGAGAACTTGTTAGAAATGCAAATTTTCAGACTACCTCAGACCTCCTAAATCTGAAATTCTAGGGGTTGGGACTCTGAAATACTCATCAGCTCCTAGGTGGTTCTGTTGTGTACTCAGCTGCACTCAGGGTCCCAGCAGGAGCGTCCTGCCTTTGGGCCTGGCTGCCCTTTGCGTGTGTGTCCACGCACGTGTGTGCTTCCAGATGGGGTGTAAGGATAGGAGGCCAAGTGCTTCGCTCAGCGGCAGGCCAAGCACCCTCAGGTCCTGAGCATGGGTCCAGCTGCTACAAATGAATGGCTAGGAGAACACCAGGACTCTGAAGCGCCAAATGATGGCCAGCAACAGATCCTTTTGAGCAGATGAGGTTTCCCACTCAACAGAATACTTGTAGTGAATGGAATATGCAACAGTTCCAATCAGTGGAGAATGAGATCATTCTCGTTGATCTTTTGGTTCTGATGACTGGGGAATTTGAAGGTGATAACACATAGGTAACTTCATGCAGGAAGAATTTTATGATTCTCTTAATGTTAGGAAACATGCAAGATTTTCTTGTTTTGTTACTGTATTTTAGGTGTATTGGGTTGTGCTTATAAGAGCTATAGTTCATTCTAGACTGTGCAATGTAAGTTGAAAGATAAATCTGGCTCTTCCGGTGAGATAATGAAGAAACTATCAGAAATGGCAGAGAGGAGTAAGGAACTGGAACTCTATCCAGGAGCCTGGAGAGATCAGCAGAAACTATAAAAAAAGAGAAAGGTCTTGGGGGAGCCCCAGTAATAAATCATAAAGATTCTTTAGCATAGCCCTCATTCATTATAAGTGCATTGATCAGGCTAAGTAATGAAATTATCATTTATTTAGGCTAAATAAGGAGATAAAAAATATTGACTAAAATGATAAATTCTGCTCTCCATGCCTGAGTTACTTATATTAGGAAAGTCCCTTAAATAGAGAAAGTTGTAGAGAAGACTGATGTTTTGACACTGACCTGTGAAGGCTTGTGAAATGCCACCAACTCCATCAGATCCATCAAATTTCCAAATAGCTTCTTAATACCTCGAAGCTATAAGCTGCTTAACTTGGGCAGACTCCAGATTTTCTCAAATTTGAGCTCATTTTTTTCATATCCAGGTGCTAGAGGAAAATCTGCATAATTTAGGAGTTTTTTTTTCCTGCTTTTTAACCTGTTTTGTTTGAAGCCAGAAAGATAAATCTGAGCTTCCAGGAGGTCATCAAATTCTCCTGCTGACAATGGAACTTAGTAGCTGATAGATACTGTTGGGTCAGGGTCCACACAGATCAATCCTGATTTGAACACTTCATCTCCAATGCTTCATGTGACCAGTCATGGAACCAGTTGACTCTGTTATCAGGCCATAAAACTCAGATTATTGAGCACCTATTTCTGCCATGTCTCCCACAAAGCTGCCACTCAAAAACAATTACCAGGGGGAGGATTTACATTATTTGTATCTCACAACTTTTGTAGTCCTGACCTTGATGATGTGAAGAATGCAAAAATTGTCAGAATCAAAATAGTCATTTGTGTCAACCCTGACAACAAAAAGCAAAGCAGAGTTATGAAGGAAAGGTTGATGTGTGTGACTCCCTGATTATAACCCTCACAAAAGACTTAAAACTCAGCCTTGTTCTGAGGCCACTGCAACCTTAGTTGAAAGCACTTCTATAAGGACATCTGCCCAGCACCTGTCTCCTCAGACTGACATCACTCTTTTTATTAATTATTGTGACCAAGTTCATTGTTTCAGAATATCTGATGTATTCTTCCTCATGTTTGTCTTTAAAAGCTTCCCCCTGCCCCAAACTCCTTGAATATGCCCAGAGTCTACCAGGACATACATGTTCTCATTGCAATTCTATTCCCAAGTAAGCATGAGTATTCTTTGGAGAACCTCTTTCTGATTATTTTTGTTATTTAGGTTGACAAAGACCAGAGATCAAAGTGATAAAGTGACAGAAGGAAAATTCACTTTTAAACTTTTGTCCTTTGAAGGCTGAGAAAATGTTCAAAGACGAAAAGTGATACTTGTGGTTATAGTTCTAAATCCAAGGATTTAGCTAGTGATAGCAAAAGTTCTTTTTGCAGTTAAAACTTTGCAAACATCTATGCCAGTTGCTTCTGTCAAAGAAAACACAGATAAACTCTTTGAAGCAAGCCACTCCCCAGGGCATGGTCTGGCTTTTTGCTTTGTTTCACAGAGCTGTGTGTCACCCGCAATCTGAACAACCAACCTCAGCGCCTGAGAAGGAGCCGCTGTTAAACAGACTCCCTCTTCCGGGGCTATGGCGTCATTTTGGTCATTGTGTGCTGCATTGATTACAGGTGGTAGCCATCGATGTGGACATGGCCTTTTTCGAACCTAAAATGAAGGAGATCTTGGAGCAAAATTGCACAGGGGATGAAGATTGCAATTTCTTTGACTGTTTTTCAAAGTGCGACTTGAGGATACACAGGTGTGGAGCTCAGCGTATCAACAGCAACCTGCAGGTGAGGAAGCACGAGTTCTGGGCTGGGGAGGACATCTGCTCTCCACTGTCCTCTCCCATCTGGTGGCACTGAAGATCCTTTCAGTGGAGTTGAAGAGCCGCTGTTGCCACCATCCCTGCCCCACATGGTCATGCGGGCAGGACAGGGCAAGTTCTTTGCTGATCTTGTTGCCTTCCCCGGTTGATCAGTCAAGTAGACCAGTGGGGCCTAATGCATGGAGGCCTTAGAAGCGTCCCCCTGCTGGACCTCCTCTTCCCTGTAGCTCTGCCTGAGCTGGAAGACAGGGAGAGCTGTTTTCTCTGAATCCCGTGTCTCTGTCTTGGTTACTTTTCTCTTGTTGCTGAGACAAAACACCTGACACCCAAAATCTGGGAAAGAAAGGCTTATTTAGCTTATAGTTTGTGGAGGTTTTAGTCCATAGTCAGCTGACTGCAATACAGAATGGCATGGCACAGGGGCAGTACTTCAAGGCAGCAGCCAGCAAAAGCAGCCAGAGCAAAAAAGGGGAAGAGTAAGCCTCTTTTCCTCCCTAGTAATGTAAGCAGGCCACCCCCCCTCACCCTGGCGGGTGTAGCACTCACATCACCTCTGTGCCCTCCTCTTGCACAGGCTGAGGATATGAGTCTGTTAAATTTTTAAATTTCTCAAGTTGACACAGCGTATCAATCATAACAATCCATTCCTTTGTCAGCTTCATAGCCAGACACATTTCTTGAAACCTGTTTCCAGATACAGGACATGCTTATTCCTATCTTTTCACAAATTGAACATTATAACACAGGTTTAACAATCCTTAAGAACAAGCATTAAGTCTATCAATATTATATCACATTAGAACCATAGCTTTCCAGCCCTGGCCCCAAAGACCCATGCACATACCTTTATGCAAAAGGCATTTAGTCCATCTGTGAGACTTTCTACAGTCCTAACAATTTCCGCATTGCTGAAAAGTCCAAGTCCCAAGTCTCTTCTAAGATATAAGGCAAACTTTAGCTGAAAGCCCCTGTACAAATGAAAACAAAGTTAAACACTTCCAACATTCTATGGCACAAGATAAACATTACTGTTCCAAAGGGTACAAATAGGGAAACAAAGAAATGGTACCAAAGAAAGTCAAAATCCAGCAGGGAAAAGTCCTGTGGCTCCACATCCAGTATCTTAAGCAGTCTGGTTTTGAGCTCCAAGAGGCTCGAGTGACTCTAACTCCGTGACACTTGTGGTGTTTGTAGCTCGCACAGCTTCTCTCTTGGGCTGGCTTTGCTCCCTTCTTGCCACTTTCCTTAGATGATCCATGCTCTGGCTTTCCCAAACTTCTGGGATTTCCACTGCACCTTTGGCTTCACACTCATGGCTTCACTCACTACCCTCTCAGAGATACACGGCCTGGCCTCCCACGACTTCTGAAATTGTGGTGGAAGCCTTTTCAACCTCAGAACTCTTGCATTCTGTGTGTACCTAAAACCAGCACCACGTGGGTGATGCTGAGGTCTGCTGCCAGCTGGAGCAGTAGCCAGGCTCCCTTCTCTCTTAGCTGTAGGGGTTGAGTGCCTGGAGCACTGGGCACTCTGAATCCAATTCTGAGGAACAAATTTTCTATGCTGCCACCATTCTAGAACATGGTGCTCTGCAGCTTTCACCTCAAAGCAGTCTTTCACTTTTGCAGTTTTGCAAAAGTTCAAGTAGCAAAGGTTCAAGACTTTCTGCTTTTTGTGATACCTTCAGACCATCTTTTCTGTTCTCCTGTTCCTTCTCAACAGCCAAGATTTCCTTAGCTCTGTCTTTGTAGTCCACAGCTTTATTGGAGCTTCCTTTCTAGCCAAACTCACAACACTTTAAATTTTTCTTTTGGGCTGTTTGTTCTTGATTCTCAACGCAGATCTGGTTAAAAGCCCCCAACAATAGCCATATCACAACTTCAACATTCAACTGCCTTGAATTTTTTTCTGCCTGATTAGTCTACCACCCTTAATCTCAGTCTCAGGCAAAGTTTTTGGACATGAGAAAAATGCAGGCAAACTCTCTGCCAAGCCATAACACACATCATCTGGCATCCAGCACCCAGTGCAGTCCTTTCAAACAAAAACTTCCTGAGCCTGGTCTTTACTGGCAGGATTTCTATCAGCCATCTGGTCTTCTGAGCTCTGACCAGAATCTCCCCTACAGAACAGCCTAAGGCATTCCAGCTCTATGCTTTCAGTGATGTCTCTAAACCTTTCCAAACTCTTCCCATAAGCCATTCCCAAAGGCTCTTGAACCACATGGTCAGGTATAGTCACAGCAACAGCCCTACTCCCAGCACCAAATTCCGTCTTGGTTACTTTTCTCTGGTTGGCGAGACAAAACACCTGACAAAAATAGGGAAAGAAAGGCTTACTTAGCTTAAAGGTTTTAGAGGTTTCAGTCCATAATCAGCTGGCTCCAAGGCAGGGTGGCATGGCACTGGGGCAATATTTCAAGTAGCATAAAGCAAAAGCCAGAGCAAAAAGAGGAAGAGTAAGCCTCTTTTCCTTCCTTATATTATAAGCATGCTACCCCCAACCCAAGGTAGGTGTAGCACTCACACTCCTCTGTGCCTGCTTTTGCTTACAATCTTAAGTATAGAAAGGGCTCCTGCAGATTCTTTAAGAGGCAACGGGACCCAAAGAAAACTGGCAAGAAAGAACAGGTGCCAGATACATAAATGATGAAATGCAAATGGACAAAGAGCATGGAAAATTATTTAATCTTATCATCCAGAAACACATGTATTGAAGTTCAATGAACATAAGTTTCTTTTGTCCATTGATAATAGTCATTAAAATGCTATTAATTAATGCCAGAAGCGTCAAGAACATAGATAAGTGCCTATATTATTAACATGATTGTAAATTGTATCTCTATGTAGGGTAAAAGGATGTTAGAAATATTCATGCTGAGTGATTTCAGTTGTCTGTATTTCTGATTATGGCTTCTGCATAACTCCTAGAAGTAAAATTGCATGAACTTTAAGAACATGAAATAATATGAAGTATTTAAAAAATAAAGGTTACTATTCAGTATTTATGTTATGACCCCATCTTTGTTAAATAGTATGATTGGAGAGATAGATATCAAGGTATCAAAAGCAATTATTTCTGAATGAAAGAATTATAGTTCTTATTTTCCTCATGTTTTCTACAATCTGTAAATTTTATACTTTTTAAACTTAAATTTGAACATCCCTGGCCTGGGTAAATAGATGGATGAATCAAAGGAATAGAATTGTTAAAATTTCGGAATTGAACCTAGTGAAATGTGGGGATTTAGTCTGCAGTAAGGTGGGCATTTCAGCCCATTGGCAGAGGCTGGTTATATATTAATGCCTGCTGTTGGTAAACTGGGTGCATAACCCAAGAGTGGTCAGGTTAACACCCAGTTTCACTCTTAAGTCACACTAAATTCTAGATGATTCAAATACTTACAGGTAAAAATTGAAATCCTAAAAATACCTGGCAAACACTGAAAGAAGTATTACCGTTGTCCTAGCACAGACTTGTGTAAATATTGAACTGAGTACAGAAGGCAAAGGAAGAGGGGTTGAAAATTTTACCATCTTTTAAAAAACCCACACTGCCAAAAACAAAGCAAAACTACAAAACATGAGCAAATTTAAAATGTTTGCAATCCCCCTTACAGACTAGGAGGCCAGAGGACCGCTAGAGGCCTCTAACCGGCTCCTGGGGCTTACTTCTTAGGGGCAGCACCTAGGAACTGGCCGATGAGGGAGGAGGGGAGGACAGACCCTTGCCTCAGTAAAGGATAACTCCATAGGTTCTTTTTTCTTTGTTCCCATATCAGGGTCCAGAGAAAACCCCTCAATAAATCCCTGTGCATAAACCTTCATCTTGGCATCCATTTGCTATGGAACCAACCCAGAGCGAGGGGCTAATACCCTTGAACAGCTAGAAATTAATACAAAAAAGACCAACAGCCTGATAAAACTTTGGGCATAAAATTGACCATTCACTGAAAAACTGCACATTAAACCATTTTCACCCATCTATTGACAAAATGAGAGTGTGTTATGAGGTCACTAGAGGACAAGCATCCTTGAATCCCTTGCTGAGGGAGTGGAAACTGGTGTGACTTTATGGGTCAATTTGACAACATCTAACAAAGCAAAAAAGCACACACACCCCTTGACTCAGAAATTCCTCTCCTAGAAATATACACATATGTGCAAGAGGAAAATCACATACACATGCACAGTATTTATTGCCTACATTGCTCACAAAGCAAAAGTTGGTAAAATGCTTCAATTTCCATAGAGAAAACTGCTTAACAACCTATTATTACACATTTGAGATGTAGCTGTTAGACAAATGGAATACATTTATAAGAACTGATTTGGAGGCATTTCCCTGCCATATAGCTAAATGGGAATCAGAGCTTTAGAACACTGTGTAGAATGCTGCAATTTGTATAGAATAAACAAAAAAGAGGGAAATGTATCAGTCGGCTCAGACCATGGTGTTCAACTTTTTGTTAGTACTAGAGATTGAACTCAGGGCCTTTTAAAAGTTTGCGACATGGTCTTAATGAGCTAGAACTTGGTGACCCCTCCTGCCTCAGCCTCCCAAGTGCTGTGATAACAGGCATGTACCCCATGCCTGGCTAGGTGTCATACTTGGGTTCTAGCTTTTAAAAGAAAAATTTATAATAAAAAATCAATATTTGTCACTTTTCTGCATGAACTATATTATATATTTTATATGCAGTCCAAGATAATTCCTCTTCACTCATCACAGCCCTGGCAAGCCAAAAGGTTGGAGAGCCCTGGATTTCAAAGAACACTGGACCAAGCTCTTGCCTCCCAGTATCAGGGTGGTTGGAGACTGAGATTAAAATACATCTTTTTCAATTTTGTACATGAAATTATATTCTCTATTCAAAACAGAAGTAAGATGGGGTGGTGACACACGCCTACAATCCCAGCATGGGAGGCTGAGGCAGTCAGATTGAAAATTCAAGCCCAGCCTGGGCATTTAGCAATTAAATAAGACCTTGTGTCAGAATAAAACATAAAAAGGGGCAGGGATGTAGCTCAGTATGAAGGCTCTGAGTTCAATCCCCAGTACTGTAAAACAGAAAGAAAATGTTTTTAAAATGAATCCTTGACATTACAAGGATCAAAAGATTTAAATTAGAATTATTTGCCATTTAGGGAATCGTAATGCTATAAAATGGAGACATTTGTTAAATGACTGTGACGTAGAGTGTGGTGGAGAAAAATAAAGCAGTATATCCTAGTCAGCTCTCCCAACAAGGCTGCGACTATGAAAATGGTAAACAAATAATACTGGAGTAGAACTTTGTGAGACTGCCAGTGTCAGTGAATTGCACAGCCATTTGAATTTAAGGCTGTGAGACAGTGCCTTAGCTTTTGACATCTGTTCCTGAAGTATTTCAAAGCGCCTCAGGAGGGCCTTGGTTATGGCTGCATCCTCTTTCCTTTCCTTTCCTTCTTTCCTTTCCTTTCCTTTCCTTTCCTTTCCTTTCCTTTCCTTTCCTTTCCTTTCCTTCTTTCCTTTCCTTTCCTTCTTTCCTTTCCTTTCCTTTCCTTTCCTTTCCTTTCCTTTCCTTTCCTTTCCTTCTTTCCTTTCCTTTCCTTTCCTTTCCTTTCCTTTCCTTTCCTTTCCTTTCCTTTCCTTTCCTTTCCTTTCCCCTTTCCTTTCCTTTCCTTTCCTTTCCTTTCCTTTCCTCTTTCCTTTCCTTTCCTTTCCTTTCCTTTCCTTTCTTCTTTCCTTTCCAGTGTACTTTATTTGCATGAGCCTTGAAGGGTTGTAAGGTAGCAGCCTACATTTGCATTCCAAGTTTTCTCACAGTATTATTTGGCTTCAGGACAACCCTGTCAGGTGGCTCTCACTGCTGCTGTGAGAGCTTTTAAAAGAAAAAATTACACAGGAAAGCCTCATGCAGGAGGTGGGGAGCAAGGCTGCCCTGGATTGCAGTGGGCTGGCTCCTTACACAGCAGCTCCTGCCCATGACTCCTGCACTCCATTTTCTGCAGATGTGTTCAGTCTGCGCTGAAGCATTGGCTGAATCTTTTGCCCACTGCTTTGGGGCTAGAAATGGAATGTTCCACCTCACAGGGAGGTGGCCCTCTGCTCTCCAGGCATGGTCTCTTCCTGGTGCTGAGTGGTTTATACTGCGGATGGAAAAAAACCCTTAGAGTCTGAGGAGTCCACAGCGCCCTCCTGAAGGAGCAAGGAGCCAAGCAGAGGTCTGCTTGAGAACTAGATGTGGGCCTGGGAAGTTCTTCAGGACGATTTGCTGCCCAAAATAACTGCTCACCTTTCTGTCCCTCAGGTCATCTGTGACAAAATATTCCACCACTGGTTCTCCTCATCTCCCAGGAGTCCTGCCGTGTCCTTGCCGCTGCGCCTGCAGTTACAGCAGGCTGTGCGGGAGTGTGCGGGCTCGGCGGGCCTGGCCTGGAGCTCCTGGGGAGCGGCCCCGCGGGTGTTCTGGAAGCTTCGCAGGCTCCTCCAGGCCACACTGAGAGAGCTGCAGGATGCAGAAGAGTAACCACGGTCCAGCCTGAAACCTGCTCACCTCGCGAATGTGACCCTGGAGTGCTCTTCTCTGCAATTGTTCTAGATGGGACATTTTCACTGTGCCAGGGAGCTATCTGTAAGATACTGTTGTGCCCTTCCAAAGCGCAGTTTTACTGCTGTCACACCTTGCTCCCACCACTGTGAGGCGTGCCTCCATGCTACCCCAGCCAGTGCCCTCTGGTTTGGTCCTGGCCCCAGCCCCTGCTGAAAAATGAACTGTGTGGGGACAGGAGATGCTTTATTTTTGGGAGGCTCTCAGAAAACACAAACCACAATGTGCAGGATTCTGCAGAGAATCTCTCACCTGCCTCAGGCCAGCTGCTCTTTCCTGTAAACCATTACTGCATTTCAGAAACCGTGTGCATGGAATGAATGTGCAATGCAAATTTGTGTGAGCATGAAAGTGTGGTGTGCATATAATGTGTAAATATGCTGGTGTATATGTGTGCTCACAGGAGTGTCCACGGGTAGGGAATGGGTGTGTGCATGCAGGTATGTTAATGTGGGCTCATTTCTGTGTGTTCACATGACTATCAGTGACTGCACATTGATTGTGCTCGTGATTATGTGTACACTTTGAGGGTATGTGTGCAGGAACACAAGTGTGACATGCATCAATGTGCCTATACAAGTGTAAGCATGTGCACATGATTGTGCACACGAGTGCATGAGTAAGCTTGCACACACATGTAAGCAAGTGTGTATGGGCAGGTGAGTGTATGGGCCGTGTGCATGTTGGGGTGGGGAGTGGTTTTTATAGTGTGGGCTCTGGGAAAACCTTGCCTGGCTATCACAGAATTTTCTTTTTCTTTAAATGCAATAAAAAAGTTGCACCTTTAGTCACTGTGATTCTCATGGGAGAATATGTGTGGCATTTTTCATTGTGGAATCAGCAGATTTTTTGGATCATGTTTTAGGGAGCACTTTACCACTTACTGCAATACATTGTTCTTCTGAGCAGGGAGCTGGAGTTTGGTTGCTTGAACGCAGGGTTGTCTTGCACCTGAGAGAGAATTTAGGTAGCATAAGTGCTGGGGTGGGCACGCGTCATGGGCAGGGCTGAAGACCGCTCCTTTCTGCTGACTGATGGAAGCATAAGCCGTGGGCGTCAGATCCTGCTATGACACAATGTGTTCTTCAGTAGACAGACACCCCAGTGAGCTTTTCCTGCAGTGGAAGAACCCCTCGGAGAATGGGCCGCTTTCTGTGCTGATCTCCCATGGGTGAAAGATCCACACACAGCCAGGGCGCCCTGCTCAAGTGAGGACTCAGCGAATCAGAACCAAAAACGAACAGAGAAGCCAAGAAAGATGCGATAGTAAGAGAGGTACAGGAAGTTATGTTGGTGGCTTACAAATAGAAAAAGACACAAATCTTAAGTTTTAAAAATGTGCAAATGAACAATTTCCTATTTCTCCTGACTGTCAATCTGTTTTTAATCCAGACAAAATTTCCCTAGGACGTTTCTCCATCCTGTGCACTGGCTCACTCTGAGGAACTGGGATTATCAGAGTCCACAGCCCCCGATTCTGCAACCCTGCAGAGTGCGTGAAGGCCCAGTCAGCTGCCCTCCCAACCCCACGACCCTCTCCACCAGCATTGGCGGATGATGCTAGGCCTCTTCCAGTCCTGCACGTGGAGACTGGCTTTGCGTCTGTTTGTTGGTGGGAACACATCAGTCACCCTTGTGGCAGGACTTAAACCCAAGCTGGCAGATTCTCACGCTGGTATCTGGCCTGACTCTCAGAAGGCTCCCAATGCCCTGACACAGGGTATGCCTTTTTGTTTCGCTTTGGGGCAGGTTTTTACCTGTGGAAGGGTCACATGAAGATGGTGTGAGATCAAAGTGTCCTTCAGCCCATGTCTGGAGGTCAAGTGTGTCTCCAGTGTCTGGTCCTGGGACTGTAGCCCTTCATTAGTGGCACCGAGCTCCCTGGCCAGGCAGCAAAACTAGCTCGGGAAATGGAAAAAGTTAGCTTTCATTTCAACTGAAATGGAAACAAATGTTTTTGTTTACCATGGAAACTATGCAATATATAATTACCCAACACAATAGTGGTTTTATTGCTGAAGGGAGCCATTTTATGTCTTCCTTTTATTTTTCCCTATCCAGTTACTTTCTCTCTGTCTCTCTGTCTGTCTGTCTCTCACTCTGACACACGCTTTCTTTTTCCATCTCCTGTGGTGCAGTGACTCTTAAGCTATGTGGTAAAATTTGATTTTTTGTTTATTTTCAAACCCTTGCAAAAAATTCTCTTATACAGTACAATAGAGAGGCACTGTGTGCATCAGTATTTAACTTGCATGTGTGTGTGTGGGTGTGCATGTGTGTGTATGTGTGTGTGCGTGTGTGTGTGCATGTGTGTGTGTGTGTGTGTGCGCGCGCTCGGGATAAGACACTGGGCTTTGGTGCACATGCTAGACAAGCACTCTACTGCCAATCTATGTCCCTAGTGTTGTATTTAATGTGACAAATGAAATTACTTCTTGTTGATCTAGTTGAGCAGCAGCGATCCTCAGAAGGGGAGATGTCTACCTAAATGATTCACATGCTTTGTTTTAATAACATTCATAGTAGACAAAGCACTTTCAGAGGTAAATTGATGGCAAACTAAGCTTTATCCAAAGCAAAGTAAGTATTTAATTACTTTCTGATCTTTCATCAGAAGTCAGTTTTCAAAATTTACCTCGATAGATTATAAAACTGTTTTTTGGTGATAACAACGACTCTGCTGCTGTAGGCCACCTTACAGCCGACCCCACTGAAACATCATGGGTTTAACAGGGTTCTGCTGCGTGGACGTCACGGGGGCCCAGGCTGTGTGAGCGTGTGGGTCCCTGAACTGGTCTCTGAGGGGAGGGGTGTCCCAGCAGTGTCACTGGAAGGGGTTGTGCAAATGCTGCCAGCATTGTGAACCCTTTCCTGTCTCTTTCCCTGCTGTGAATTGCTAACAGGTCACCACATGCCTCCTTTCCAAAAATCCACCTTACGTGCCTCCTATGGGTCCTGTCCCACGTTAGTCCTACCTGCCCAAACTTTTTGGTGCACCCAGGATGAAATCTTGGACTTTAAATTATCTAAAGAACAACAACTATTTTTAAACCTGATTTAGAAGCTGTTCTTTCAACATGTGGTGGTGCAAGAGTTTGGTTAAAAATTTCTAAAATCAACAACCATATGAAGAACCTCTTGTGTGTGCTGTGCCGGTGCCTGAGGATGGTAAATGAATTCGACTCTGCCTCTATACTCATAGAATTTGGGAGGACACAGCACCATGAGAAGAATGCCCCCCTCTGTCTGCCTGACATCCTTGTGTCACCTCTACTCGATGACTGTATGTCTTTCTAAACTTTTGAAACAGCCGTCTGTGTTAATGGCCGATGGAATGATTATTGATTATAACTGAGAAAACCTACCTCCCAGGGTCTGTTTTTCATACTGAAAAATGGGGGTAACCACCCATGACCTTCTAGCAACAATGTACAGCAAGGCCTTGGTGCCATCTCTGCTGCAGACAGGCGCTGCTGTGTCCTGGTGGCAGTGGAGGTACCAGTTGGACTCAGCAAGGGCCCACCACACTGTCACTAGGAAGCTGGGTCCTGATGCTACAAGGAAGGGCTTTTGAAAGAATTCAGTCAACAGCCCATAGGCAGCCATGCAGAAGTATGCATAGAATTACTGTAAAGTAGATATAGAGGGATTTACGTCTTCTAACCAGAAGGTGGGCAATAGGCAATATCACACAAGCAGCTGTTCCAAGAGTGAGTTTAGATACCTTTTTATGGACACAAGAGTCCTTCTGGGGTTCAGTGAACTATGATGATTAAGATGACTGTCATATTTCTTGGATGTCACTTTGGAATTACAGGAAGTCTTCCTTGTTCTTTTCAGATGGTCAGGGTTCCCTCAGAAGGCTTAATCATGTTAGAAACCTAGGAAAGAAATTTATGAAAGAAAAAGTTCTAATCTAAATCAGACCTCAGCCCAAGGTGGGAGGGTCTTTAAAGAATGCTCCTCTTTCTCCACCATTGGCCATACGCCATAGTGACCAGCAGCGCTGTCTGCCTTGTTTTGGAAATAGCCAGCTAGGTAACTGGGTATCAGAAAGCATATGCTGTGTGTAACCTTAAAATGTCACTGTGCTCTGTGGGGTGCTCTGCGCTAAGACCTGACAAATGATTATAGCTACATTGTACACTGAAGTTTCTTCATTTAACTACAACTGGCCCAGCATGCTGGTTTGACCCCCATGCATTGCCTCCATGCCTGCTAATGTCTACGTACCTCGCCAACACTGACCTCTTTTTCTCAGGGACACTGAGGGCTGGGCCCTGTGTCTTTGTGGGATGTGACAACTTACCTATTCTGTTGTCACTAGCCTGGGGTGGCAGGTTTGCCTGGATTTCTTTTGATGGAAAGGATATCAGAGAATGTGTGTTGCCAGATGTCACTGTCTGTGAATGTGGACATTCTCTCCCCCGTGCTGGAGCCCAGCACACTTGGAGGGTTGACAGGCATTGATATGTTTTCCTCAGGAACACATAACAAGTTACTGTCCTATCCTCAGCATTAAAATGTACTGCTTTTGTCACACCCTTACCCATACTGTACATTGTTAGTCAATTCTGTGTCTGCCTATTTAATGGGGAGGAAAACATAGATCTTATTAACTCACATTCACCACCTCACTGATGAGGGTATGCACAGGTGGTGTTTGTGTGTATGTCTTTGGTGGACCGCCTGTGCATTTTCTTAGCCCTTTTTTCCTTAGGTTGGTATATCTTTTTAATTACTAATTGAGTTTATATGCTGCAAATACTTTCTACCAGTTCACGATCTGTGCAGTTGCCGGTCACCCATTGTGAATGCAGACACTGAGGTAAAGGTGCCTGGGCACTCTTTGTTAAGAAATGTACTCTTTTTCCTTTCCTTGTTGGTACACATTACCTTTAGTATAGAAAAGCCGCCTGCCTATTTTCTTTTTTTTTTTTTTATTTTAAAGAGCGTAAAACTAAACAGTACAAAACAGAACAAAGCAGATCAGAAAAAAACAATATAAGTGACTCAGATTTCAGAGCAAGACAACAGGAGCTCTACAGTGGCTACAATAATGCTTTTTGTTTTCTTCTAAATAGTTGTCTATATCCTCACACACAATGAATTCATACAAAACAAAATAGTGTAAAACTGATCAGAACAGAGTAATGAAGGAATTACAGGCCTTCAGAACCAGACAATAGGAAAATCCACAATGACTGCCATAATATCTCTTGTTCTCTTCAAAATAGGTGTCTTTCATATATGTTGAAATTAAACAATACAAAACAGACTAAAACCACTCTAAACAAAGAATAAAAGCATTACTGGATTTCTCAGCATGATGACACGGAATCAGCAGCGGATACCATAATTTTTCTTCAAAGTAGCTGTTCATTTCACCATGCATTATATAATTGATTCTCATAAACTGTTTAGGAGAAGTTCTAGGCATGTATAAGCCTCTGCATGAATACTTATCCTTTCTGGATAGATATAGGGAAAAACAAAACAAAACAAAACAAAACAAATTACTAGAAAAACAAGAAACAAAAAAGACAAACAAATAACAATAGCAAAGAGCACAAGACAGTGATGATATAGGCCTTCAAAACAAGGTGGTAAGAACATAACTAGGTCTCTTTGGGACCCGAAAGTCTCGGACCCGTAGAGTGGCCTGGGCTGTTTGGACCGAAAGTCTGCGCAGACCTGCATCTTGGCGCGACTCTTTGGGGCTGGTAGGCCCACCCTTCATCCGCAGGGAACTGCCTGGAGATCAGCATCTGGGCCAGGTCTGTTTGGGCCCGTAGCCCCACCCTTCACCCCCAGGAAGTCTCCCAGAAAGCAGCATCTCGGCCTGTCTCTTTGGGACCCGAAAGTCTCGGACCCGTAGAG
>PVJX010017544.1:0-38101 GCA_004027295.1 Dolichotis patagonum
AGTATAATTGTTAATGTAATTTGAAATTATTTGCAAGAATTTGATGATAAATTTAACCTAAAATTCTGTGTCTAGACAAACATGTAAATGAAGTGATGTAGCAGAGGAAGACAGAAAAACATAGGATACAAAAGTAGTTACAGTTTAAGAGGGGAGCTTGATAGTCATTAATTATCAATATTAATAGAAACAATGCAGTGATATTAATCAGACACATGCTGTCTGTGAGTTTTTAAAATGTTAATAAAATTTAGGTTTCTATCATATAACAGAAGAAAATAAATTCTAGGTAGTAGAAATAGATGAATTAAATATTTATATTGACAGAAATAAGGAAAAGTAAACAGGAGATGAATCAGGAAGAAAAAGTTTAAGTATGTAATTAATAAGTATTTAAAATTCATTTTCCTAAATTGTGCTTAAAGTTGTAGCCACACAGTTAGATGTGATCTGATATAGTCTATGTGTTGTTAATAAAGCCATAATACTCTGAATTAATGCATACATGTCTTCCAGGATACTACACTCTACTGAATCTATTAATTCTAGCATGCAACATTTCAATAGCTATAGAAAAGATTTTATTTAAATTTTGTACTTATTCCTGATGATTATTAAAACATCTTAAAAATCCTTTAATGTATGAGTCAACAAGCTGTATGTCAAATGGGAAGATTTTTTTTAAATGTGGAGGAAAGTCAGTGCTGATGGATAGACTTCTACGAATCATAAGCTTGTGTAATGCTAACCTAAAAAATTTTTCTCTATAGTAGCTTAAGTTTGACCTTCATCCTTGGTTGGAAAGTCACATGACTCTTTGTCTGGTGCTTTAAAAAATTAAAACTATTCATCAATTTAAATATGTTAAATTTTAAAACCTCTCAAAATTTTTCATCGAATTTTATTGATACATTTTATATATACCTAATGATCACATTAATTAAAGGAAATTTGTATTTGTGTAGAATACATCTTGACTCTTAATATTTCCCCAATCCCTTATTCCTTTAATCTTTTTCTCTCCTTATTTGTAAGTTTGATTGCCATTTTTTCTTCTCTTTCTTTCATTTTCTTCTCACCTACTCTCCCTCTCTGTTCCCCTTCCCATTTGAATATTTTCTTCCTATTCTTCCATACCTACTACATATTTTAGTGCTTATTTACCCTTTTGGGTACCAGAGAGATAATATGCTATATTCATAACAGAGAGATAATATGCTATTTAAAAACATGTTTGTTTAATTTATTTTACTTCAGGGTATACTCTCAAGGTGCATCCATTTGCATACAAATGTCTCAGGTATATACTTCTTTGTATTTTTTTAAAACCACCACATTTCCTTATCTATTCATCAGTTGATGGACATTTGGACTGTTTCCAAGACTTAGCTATTACAAACTGTGTCATTAGAAACATGGGTGTGCATATATTACTGAGGTACGATGCTTTTAATTCTTTTCAGAGGATACCAAGAATGTCTGGGTCAAGTGGAACCTCTAGTTCTAATATTTTGAAGAATCTCCAAATTGATTTCCATGGTGGCTGTATCAGTCTACACTCCTACTAATGTGGTGAAGGGTTCCTTTTTCCCCTCAGTCCAGCCAACATTTGCTATTGATTTATTGATAATAGCTGTTCTTTTTGGAATGAGAATTTATGAGTTGTTTCAATTTTTATCTCTCAAATAAGCAGAGATGTTGAAAACTTCTTCATGTATTAATTTGAAGTTTGTATTTCTTCATAAGAGAAGAGTCTATTCATTTCAGATTCACAGTTCTAGACTGGGTCTTCAAATTTTGGGAGTCTATTTTTTGAGTTCTTTATATACTATTCTTTCATCTGAAGAAGAGCTGGAGGAAAGATTGATTTGCACTCAAAGTTTACACAGGTTCCTGTTCATATCCAGCTGCGTTCAAGGCAAGATGGCAAGGCAGAAGGGCACCACAGCAGAAAAACTGTTCATGGAAGACACAAGACTCCCAAAGCAGTGAACTGTGGGCAAGACATGCCTGTTTCTCTCCCTTATATCTTATCCAGAGCAAGTAGCACTCATACACATAACCCTAGTGCCTTTAGCACTAACATCAATAATAGATCCCAGTTTTGCATGCTCTAGATCCAGCCACCTATGAGAAGTGTCATCTGTCACTGTGTGAGGCTTTGCAATAACATCTAGATGCAAGTCACAACAATCTCCTTTTTCAGAGTAATGTACTTTTCTTGGTAAAGGTTTTTACCTCATTAGTTTGATTCCTAAGTATTTCTTTTTTCATGCTATTGTGAAAGTTATGGCTTCCCTTATTTTCTCTGAGTGAGTTTCCTATCTGTGCACAAAAATGTTATTGATTGTGGGGTGTTGACTTTGTATCCAGCTATACTACTGATATTGATTACTAAATATAGAAATCTTTTGATGGAGTTTTGTAGGTATTCTATGCAGAGTATCATGTCATCTGCAAATAATGATTATTTGACTTCTTTTCCTATCCTTATTTCTTTTATTTCTTTTTCATGTCTAAATGTTTACAGAACTATATTGAACAGTAGTAGTGATAGTGGGCATCCTTATCTTATACCTGGTTTTAGAGTCAAAGCTTTAATTTTGACCATTAATTATGATGATGGCTGTTGGCTTGTCACCAATGGTCTCTGTCAGATTGAGTCCACATACTCCAGTTTTCTGTAGGGTTTTTAATAAAAGTTGGTGTTCAAGTTTGTCAAATATGTTTTCTGCATCTATTGCTTGTGTGAGTTTTATATTTAGTTTTGTTAATATGATGTATTTTATTTATTGATTTTCATCTGTGTAACCATTCCTATATCACTGGGATGAATTCTACTCAGACATGGTGTATAATCATTTTGATGCTTTGTTGAATTCTGTTTGCTAATATCCAATTGAGGATTTTTGCATCTATGTTCATTAAGGAAATTGGCCTACAACTTGATTTTTATATTAGGTCCTTCTGTGGTTTTCGCATAAGGGTAATGTTTTCTTTCAGGAATGAGTTTTGCAGTAACACTTCCATTTCAATTCCATCAAAGAGTTTAAGGAGTAGTGGCATGAGATCTCTCAGCTCTCATAGAATCCAGTACTGAATCCATAAGAACACGAGTGTTTCTTGGTTGGTAGGTGTTAATTGCACTTTACTTTTCATTGACATACTTATTAACATTTTTGTATGACCTTGTTTCAGCTTTGGTAATTCATATGTATGTAGGAATCTACCCGTTTCTTCTGTGTTTCCTATCTTACTAGCAAACAGGTTTGCAAATTCAGTATTGATGATCAGCTGGATTTCTGCAGTATCTATTGTGATGTCACCATTTTCATTCTTAATTTCATGAAATTGAGTGTTTGCCTTCCTTTGCTCAGAAAGTTAATGGTCTTTCAGTTTTATTTAATCTTCCATTTATTGATTTTTGAATAGTTAGACTCCATCACATTAATTGGTTTTCTGATCTTCATCATTTCCTCTCTCATATGAGCTTTGGGCTTGATTTACTGTACTTTTTCTAGAAGCTCAATTTTCAAAAGTAGGTTGTTTATATAAGTTTATTTGTTTTTCTGATGTGGGAATTTGCCACTATAAATTTCCTTCATAGGACTGCTTTCATTTCATCCCATTAGTTCTGGTATGTTTTATTGGCATGGCTATTTAATTGTAGAAACTGTCTAAATTCTGCTTTCATTTTATCTGTGACCTTTGATTTTTCAAGAAGATGTCATTTAATTTCCATGTGTTTATGGAGTTTTGCAGTTTCTTTTGGCATTGATTTCCAATTCTACTGTACTATGGTCAGATAACATGCATCAGATAATTTCAATTCCTTAGCATTTACTAGAACAAGCTCAATGAGATAACATGTACTCTATATTGAAGAAAGAACCATGCATCATTAAGAAGCATCTGTATTCTGATGTTACATGGTGGAACATTCTAGATGTCTCCCAAGTCCATTTGTTTACAGGTTTGGTTCTATTCTGATAATTCTTTGTAGATTTTTTCCAGATGAAACACTTATTTGCACCAATAGGGTATAGAGTTTCTGAATTACAGTTGTTCTGTTTATCTGATTTTTCATGTGCTTTAATATCTGTTTTATATTGTTGAGTATGCTAGTATTTGATGCATATATTTTATGATTGTTATCTCCCCTTCGTTGATTCTTTCCTTAAGAAGTATATAGTGATCTTCTTTGTCTCTCTTGATCAGTCTTTGCATGAAATCTTCTTTGTCTATAATTATAACAGCTATCTGATTTTGGGGGTGTTCCTTTCTATGAAGTTTCTGAGTTAAATGTGTTGTTTATATGCTGCATATTGTTGGATCTTGTTTCTTGACCCATTCTACCAATCTGTCTCTTTTGATTGGTGAATTGAGACCATTGACATTGATGGTTATAACTGATGGGTATTTACTTCTCTTCACCATATGATTTTCCTGTTGTTCATTACCTCAGTTATATTGTGAGCCTTGCCTTGTAGGTTCATTCTATTTGGGTTCATTGAGTTGTAATCTTTGTTATGTCTTTCTAAAATATTTTTAGAACATTTTGGAGTACTAATTTTGTGGTCATGAAATTCTTCCAGAATTCTTTATCATGGAAGTAGCTTATTTCTCCATCAATTTTCAAATATGGTTTTGTTGGGTATAACAATCTAGGTTGGAGTTTGTTTTCTTTTAAGGCCTCAAACTCTTCATTCCATTCTCTTCTTGACTTACAGATTATGAAGTCTACTGTGATTCTCATGTATTTTGTTTTATAGTTTTTTTCTAACACCTTTCAATATTCCATTATCTACTGAATTTCTGAAAGTTTGACTATTATAGACTTTGATGTTGATGTTATTTTGATTGCGGCTAATTGGAGTTTATATGCCTCACTTCTTTATATGTGAAATTCTTTTTCTACATTTGGGAAATTTTCTGTCATTGCTTCTGTGAACAAGTTTTTATGTCTTTACATTAACACTTAATTTTTCATTGATTTTGATCAATCTTACAATATTCTTTGTGTCTTCTAGCAGTTGTCATACTAATTGTTGTCATATTAATTGTTTATAGACTCTTGCTATAGTTAAGAAGTCTTTCTTTTGATGATCACTAACAGCTACCTTGACTTCTGGATCTGAAATTGTGCTCACATTGCTTCAGTCTGCTGCATATATGTTCAAGAGAAATTTGATTTCTTGGCTATCTGTTTGAATCTGTTTCATGAATTCCATTTCTTGCCTGTGTGGAACATTCATGGGTTCCATAATTTTCCTAAATGCCTCTTTTAAAAAAATGCAGATTCATTAAACATGTCTTTCTTTATGATCATCATTTCTGTATTTACCTGTGGAATTATTTCTGATTTTTTTTCAGAGCCTCATTCATCTGCTTTCATACTTCCACTGCTAAAATTCCAAAGAGTTCATGTTGGATGCTTTTAATTTTTCCACCTCACTGACCCGTGCAATTGCTTGGACAAGTTGAAGGTTGGGTTTGCATCTTACTTCTTATTTTACGTTTTTTAAAAATTTACATTTTGGGCTGCTTATAAATTTCTTATGACTATTTATTACCAATGTTGATGACTATTTTTCAGTTATATCTTCTAGGTGTAGCTTGATTTTGGCTTTTGAGTCTATTGCAATACTTTACCTCTTCAATTTATTAATGATGAGTCAGGGATTTAGCTAAGTAGCACAACCACTTGCCTCGCAACCACAAGGTTGTGAGTTCAATCCCCAGTATTCAAAAAACAAACAAACAAAAAACCAAAAAAACCACAACAATTTATTAATGATGATAAGTCACTGCCTATTTGATCCCTGTGTCATTGGTATTGCAATATAGTATTATTTATGACCTTTAGACAATCTCACTCATGCCATACAAGGAAGAACAACTGATTGAAACATTTATATCACCTTGGCTACAGTATTACAATCAGTATTAACAGTAGGCTCCAGCATGACTTAGAAAATGACAAACAGTGGTTATTAATTTTCCACCTTTAGCCATATAAATAAATAGTTATATAACAAAATGTAATACAATTTAGAAATTCATATACAATAATATTCCCTCAACTGAGTGATTTATTTTCTCTTGTTAAACAATTTAAAAGGGTAGGAAGAAAAGAATAGAGCAATAGAAGAAGAGAAAGATATAAGAAGCAAGGTTCAAGGACAAACAAAGATTACCTAAGCCTTTGGAGACTGTGAAGAAATCATGAGTAACAAATAAAAAAGAAACAGAAATAAGAATGAAATAAAATCAAAAACCAAAATTAAAATCAAGTTTTTGCTAATCAAAAAACCCCCAAGAATATACAATAAAGAGAGAGAAAGAGAAACAGAGAGAAATGGAGAAAGAGAAAAATGGGGAGGGAGAGAAAGATGGAGAGAGAGAGAGAGGAATGGAGAGAGATAGAAATGGAGAGAAAGAGAGAGATGGAGAGAGAGAGAGAGAGAGAGAGAACAGAAAAGAGGGAAAGAGACACAAAGAGAAAATTTCAAGTCTTTGGTTATGTTCTGTAGTTTACAGTTTGTGCTGATGTCCACTTCAGAGTTTGTCTCTGCTGTCAGTGGCAGACAAATGAGCCAGACAGAGCCAAGAATCATGCTATGTCATCTGAGCAAAACTGCAATAGAATTAGGGTGTGATGCTATATAATCTCAACAAGTCTGCAGTGGGAAAAGTGTAGAATACCATTTCAACTATACAGAAGTGCAGACTGATTGTGGTCTCTGGCTTTGGTTCTGTTACCAGAATTGTTCAGCCCACAACACTATAGGTGTTCCTTCCTGGCTTGACTGTGGCTCCCTGATCACCCAGCTAGAGAGTTAGCTCTACGTAGCTGAGAGTTTGGGCCAACCCATAAGTGCTTCCAGTCCCAGATTCAGCTGGTCCTAACTCAAGATGGCATGGAGTCAATCACACTCTTCTTGGGGCATTTGCAATGGAGACATTCACCAACTGTTACAGCCCACGCAATCCAGGATTCCACACCACTTTTCTCTTGGGCAGCCTCCAGGATTCCTCACCATCACTTTATTTCTGTAAGCTCCAGCCTTGTCTCTCATGCAAAGAGCTTGGAGATGAGGGAGAATGTAGTTTGTAAGAGAGCTGGGAGTCAGGAAGAAAGTTCAGTTTGCTACCTTCTTCTTTTGCGTTGAGGTCTGTCACTTCACTCTCCTTGCAGAATTCAACTCACTCTTCATAACTTTCTTGAGTCTCAGGGATCCACTTCTCACCATTTTCTCTATCACAAGATGCTACATGTTCACATCTGGACTTCCAATTGCAGAGAGGCTGACTTGACCTTGTTTAACATTCTGACATTTTACTGCAAGTACACCTGTCAATATTTTAAAGGCTACAAAGACCAAGTGTAATCTAGCCTGAGATATCTGGTGTGGATGGAGAAATGTGAGTACCGAGATAAATTTTTCCTACATGAGGAACCAGTTCTGTGAACAGCTTGAGAGTAGGCCTGCCTGATATGTCTCAGTGCATCTCAATTCCTTACAGCTCAGCACTGGTTCTCCACAGAAGGAAAGCAGTGAAGTACAAAAACCAATACAAGCAATTGAAAAAATAAAAAATTACCAAATGCTTTTTCCTTAAATTTAATGAGCTGATCATGTTTTCTGCTTTATTGTGTTATTCTGATATAAAATCTTTCCTGATTTGTGGACATGCACCAATCCTTGCATCCTTATGAAAAGTATTGTTTGATCAATGTATATGATTCTTTTTGTTGATATTATGTTTTATACAAATTGCTATCTTTCTGTGAGAACATTTACATCAAATTCTGTTGTATATGTTGATCTGTAGTTTTCTCTTTCCTTTTTTTAATGTTCTTTTCTGTTTGCAACAGTATAATGGTGACAATTTACAATGAATGTGGTAAAATTTTCCCCTTCCATCTGGAACACTGACTCTCCCTGAAGGTGGTTTTTTTCTCACATTCTTTAACATTTTTTCATAGCCCAGAGTCATGACTGTAGGAAACATCCTTAAGGCATTTGTTGCATGGTGTTTCTTCTGGAACAGTTTGGAACAGTTTCTAAAGGATAGAAATTAGCTCATTGTTAAAAGTTTGGTCAACTTCAGCAGTAAAGCTATCTGGACCTGGGGCTTTCTTTGATATAGGCTTTTTATTACTAACTCAATCTCAATATGTGTTATTGGTCTTTTCCAGGTGTTTAGTTCTTTAGGATGCAAACCTCATGGATTGTATGCATCCAGAAATTGCTCTAATTCATCTATGTTTGCTCAATTAAAAAAGAAACAGGAAAGCAAGCAAGCAAGAAAGAAAGAGAGTTAGTTAGCCAGGGCTAAAACTGCTTCCTATGGGAGAGTGAGCAATTCTCCAACCTCCAACCCCTTTGGAAGTAGCAAAGTAGCACCAAAGCTGAGGCCAGGGTATGGGAGATGGTTCCAGGCAGCAGTCTGGAAGCAGCAACAGTATCATTGAAATACACAGACTGACAGACAACTCTTTGGTCAATATGCGTCTTGGCATTCCAAAGCTTTAGATTTATAATGAATAAACAGTCAAAATTTAGCCCACTTTAAAGAAGCAATGACCAATTTCTCCAAAGGTGTTCTACCACTACAGTAAGTGGATAAAGAAACACTTATATAACCTTCATTTCCAGACCTTTTTGTGGTTGGAAAAATGAAATCAATTCTTTTGAATATATTTGTGAGAAGAAGTTGAAAACAGGGTGCTACAAACATGTGGAACTGTATTTATTGTTTTGAAACAAAGTTATTTCCACAAAAAGATACTCTCATTTCATTCGATTTATGAAACAAAGGGTAAAAGATTAACCTTAGCCATACCCAAACACAAGCACTTGAATTTTTTCTCTGGATCTCTCCAACATTCCAAATGAACATCAGGAAAATAGAGGAGCACAGTAACAGGAACACAGCCCTTTGGCATGATGGCATCCATGACAATGATGACCTTCAGAGCATCCTTTACCTGAGTTCACTCATCTCTTATTTCTAAGTGGGATGATAGTAATAATCACACACACCTGAGAACAGGGTTCTGAAGAAACACCATGTAACAAATGCTTTAAGGATGTTTCCTACACTTATGACTCTGGGCTGTGAAAAAATGTTAAAGAATGTGAGAAAAAACCACCTTCAGAGAGAGTCAGTGACAAAATCAGTATCCAGAGCACGATAATAATGATATAGCCAGAAATTTTAGGGAAATCAAAGTCAAGATTAGGTACCAGAGATAAATGCATTAATTTGCCAATTATATCATCAAATTGCTTTGTCAGTGAGGCATACACAATGACTCTCTCAACTTGCATGATCTCCTCCTTAGAGAAGAAGAACTCAATGTAATTCATTCAATCACAACACAAGTTTAGCTACCCCATCAATATTTATCTTCCCTAGAAAAACTTTGCTGTACGATTCCACACAGACCAGAACTGAAAGAAGCTGAGAAGATTCTGCATTTTCTCACATTCAGAGAACTCACTGGGCTTCAAGAAAAAGAGGGACAAGTGATTGATGGGAGACATGAGGTACAGAATTTAAATCTTACTATAAGTGCTATGAAAAAATCTTAAAGAATTTTAAGCACAATAAGTAGTGTGATCTTTACTTTAAATGGCCCTACTGACTATTCTGTGGAAAGTCATAAGATCCTTGGTAAAGGGAAACAATTCTTTTCAATACTCCAGGGGGCCTATTAAAGCACTCAGAGAAAGAAAATCCTTGCAGAGTCAGAGTCTTAGAGAAGACACGAGGTCTTTTTTGTCTCTGCGAGTGTACAGTGCTTGGGTGAATGAGAATTCAAAAATATTTCCTATACTTTTCCTTAGGAGAAGAGCGAAACAACTGGCACTAAGTGAGAAAAGATTGGGAGGTGTTATGAGTGAATTTGTGCAAAAATTTAATTACAGATGGAGACAGCAACTTTAAAAAGTGATTTCACTAGCCATGGCTGTCCAGGGAGCCATAATCTAGTGTAACTGGTGTTCTAACAAGAAGAGGACATTTGGGCTGGGGATTTAGCTCAGTGGCCTAAGCGTCTGCCTAGCAAGTGCGAGGTCGTGAGTTTGATCCCCAGTACTAAAAAAAAAAAAGAAGAGGACATTTGAACACATAAAGAGAACACATAAAGAGGAAAGATTTATGAGCACAAAGGAGACCCCATTGTGGACACAGCAAGGAGGTGACATTCTGGAAGTCATGAAGCTTCTGAAGACAGTAAACCTGCTGCCACTTGAACGTTGGACATCTAGCTTCTGATCATGTGGATTTCTGATTTTTATGCTAGAGTCTGAATTCGTTCTTTTTCTTTCTTTTTTCTTCTTTTTTTCATATGCATAGGAAACAAATATGGGGGATAGCAGGGTTGACAATGTGTAAATTAAGAGGTCATACTGAGGACTATTAACTTTGAAACATACCAGAAGAGAAAGGTATGGTGGAGGTGTTCCTCTCACCTCAGATGACTCCGGCTGCCTGCCACCAGCTTATTGTTCCTTCCAACTCATTTCCTGCTACTGGTTGTCTTCTTCTCAACTCCTTTCTCACCTATGTTTTGATTGTGTCTGGTGAATCAACAGGTGATATTTTGCTTTCATGATATGTTAATCGCCTCACTCATTGCTGACATTACAGAAGGTCAGAGAAAGGGCTTTAACTGAATGACATTCTAGGGAATATCAGAATCAGAGGCTCTATTCAAGAACGATTAAACTAAGGACAAAGCTGACTTTCCTGGGCTACTACTTTTGCAGCTATCCATTAAACAAGAACTAATGTGCCTAGCACTACCCTCTGTGCCTTTTCACTGACCTTTCCTACCTGATGGTCTACCATGTGTCACCTGGTCAAGACATTCATCTCCAGGTCCCTTTTCATGTGGCATCTACAAAAATAAGAAACAAGTATGGAGTTAAATACAATGACATGCAAAGACCAACACATTATTTACTGTCTTTATCTCAAGCCAAAGCACAATCAGAGTTCTTTGTTGTTCTAATCTTCAGAGAAGAATTTCCAGTTGCTAATGTTTTCTTCCTTTGGAATACACTCTTCAGCAAGGCATGGTGCTGCCCACCAGTAATCCCTACTCTGGGAATGTTAAGGGAGTCAGATCATGAATACAGGGATTGGCTTAAGCTACAGAATCAGAAACTGCTTGAAACAAAGAACACATCTTTATTTCTGCCCCAATAAAAACACAACAGATTGATCATCCTGCAAGAGTCACATCATCTGCAGTAAACCCCACTGTTTAGGAGACTTCCAGAAACAGTATTTACAGAAATAGTAGTTCCCATGAGATACACAGCACAGAACCCAGGGGTCCACGCAGGACAAAGGACTTGTCTCTACAATTTCCAAGCACATGTACCTACCTGCCATGCCTCCTAACAAACTGTCTTCAAGTTACCTACCTGCACTAAACTGAATCATTACATAGGGACAATGCATGATACTAAATGATAACAGACACCTAAAGATAGTGATGCATGTAAATTTTCATGAAAAATATATACAAGAAAACTCTGACTGTATGAATATAAAGAGCACTTGAAAAGAGCTACCATCATGCATCAAAAGTGGATTTTGAACATCCATATAAAATGATATCAAATTTTAAATATGAGAATGAGCCCAACATGGTTGCATCTTCCAATACTCATATATACATTAAAACCAGAAGCAGGAAGATGAATTGAGGACAGCCTGGGTAATTTAGTGAGATGTTAACTCAAAATAAAAAGTTTAAGGTCTCAGGATGCACCACAGGGTATCTAGATTGAATCCTTAGTACCACAACACCCCCACTTCATGCACACAAAGGCAGTGATAGATACTATGGAGTCTGAACTAGAGAAAATAAGTAAGGCATTTCTCCACAAATAAATGGATAAAACTGAGGAAAAACAGAGAAAAAATTAATTCAGAATAAAAAACACAAACGGGATCCACGATGAGAGAATAACATGAACAGAATATTGCACACAAAAACTGTGTTGAAAAGTAAGCTGAGAAATCACACAGTATCCTCCAGTGAAATAGAAGAGGAGGGCAATGCAATGGGGTCTTCAAATGTGCTGTCAGGCTACCTGATTCAAGTGGATACTTGTGGTCAAACAACCATCAGTGGCAGTGATTTAAAATACCTACACAACACAGCACCCACACTCTATCATACAAAACATGCTAGAAAAGGGAAGGAAGGTGAAAAAAATCCATGAAAACACAAAATAGCAGGGTTCATGGTAATAAATGTATGCTCATGTTCCTGAGCTTTGGAAATACTGTGGGACTTCCAGGATCACCTTCACAGTAATGACTCACAAAGCTACTAAGAGCAAAATGCTTCAGGCTCTCTGTTTCTTCAAAAAGTCTTCCAAACCTAGAGTTACCACCAGAGAATTTTGGGCAGTCTTCAGGAGTACAAGCATGAAAAAGCTGGGGAACAAATTTCTGTTACATGGGGCAAAGTATGGTACCTTAATGCATTACAGAATGCTCAGAAATGACTTGTATGTCACCCAAAATTTTGGAAATACCGTATTTTGGGGGAACACATAAAGTGATTCATGAAGTTTGGACTGTATTAACAATTAGATCAACTTCAGTGTGGGCTTTAAGGTAATTGCTGACACAAATGCACACACTGTGTTCACATGGACGCACTTCCATGGGTGCATGCATGTGCATGCACACACACGCACACACACACATACACACACACACACACACACCATACTAAAATGAGTCATAGTCTCACTGAATAGACTGAAATTCAAATATCAAAAAAGTTTAACTATACTATCTGAGCTTATTGCTTGCATGCTGTTCCTTCCATTCTTTAGGGCTAGGTGTGCATTGAATCTTTCATATTTGAGACACTGACAACCTTAACCCCACCCCATCCTGCTGGCCCAAAGTTCCAAAGAAGAGTCAGGTATGCAAAGCATCCTAGAATGTCACATACGCTGTCCAGCAAGCATAGTGCTGATGGTGTCAGTGTTGTGCTCCTCTTTATAAGCCAGCTTCCCCCTTTCCCCAGCACAGACCTGGGAGCATCTCCAGAGCATCTTGCAAGATGCTGATGATCCTACTGACAGTAGTCCTGCTGGCCCTGAGCTCAGGACAGAGCTCAACTGAGGGTACAAAAAATTGTCATGAGGCTGTGATGTGACCATGCTTAGAACTCAGGAGACAACATTGTGGAATGGGAGGAGAGAAGGGAGGGCAAGAGATTAGAAGAAACACTGGTCTGTAGAGTTTTTAGGTCAATTGTAAGTTATGTCCCTATTGTACTTCATCACTTTAAACTGTATTTAAAGAACAATTGGATTATCATTAAGTGGGACAGAGAAATAACATGGTAATTAATTGGTGTATTAATGTATAGCAAGTTCTCTCTGTGCTATACATCATAGAAGGAAAAATAGATGACAATATTGATAAGGGAAGCCCAGTTTTAAACTTATGATTAGAATCACAGTGGACAGTGGAATCTGGCAAGATAGTCTACACCTATAATGCCACCATTCTAGAGAAAGAGGCAGCAGGACTGCAGTGAGTTCAAGGTCACCCTAGGCATTATGATGAGAGTAAGCTCAGCCTGTACTACATAGGGAGACCCTGTCTAAAAAAGAAGTAAAAAGATGGCTATGTGATGCCTGAAGGAGAGACGAAGGAGAGAAGCACACCTGTAGGTTGTTTCTGAAATGGAGACTCACGTAATAAATTTTACTCTCTCTGCACAAAGAAATAGAAAGTTCAGGGACCAAGTTTATCATTTTTCTACCATCCACTCTCAGTAATTCAGTGTGTGAGCAGAATGCACATGAATGTATCCCAGTTATTTTAAACCTTTTAACTTATAAAGGAAGGAAAAGCAACACTAAGATGTGGCACCAAAATACTCAGAAAACAACACAATAGAGCAAAGAAGCAGGAGATGCTAGGAAGAACCAACTGAAATTAAGGCTGCACTCAGCATAGCATGAACCCTGGGTTCCTCTTGAAACTCCCAGAAACTCCTGAGGAAATGTTTAACAGCACCACAGGAAACATTTGAGGACTTCACATAGAGGATGTGCAGTCTGGAGTTGGAAGTCATTGGTCTCCATAGGACACTTATCAACATTGATAGGCTGGTGACTAACTTTGTATTTTACTTTTGTTTTACTTCCCAGAGGTCGTCTATGACTCTTCTTCCTCTGTAATAGCAAGTAAGGTCAAATTCATCCTCATTCAACATTCCCATCCCAATTTTCCTTGGAAACTTTTCAATTTGCCATCACTATATCTTCACTGACTTTCACATGAAAGAAGCTAATATTAGTTTCCTGAAAGTCATAGGGACAGCTTCTCCAGCCTTGATTGAAGGGATTTTGAGCAGGACCACCAAATTGAAAATCAGGGAAGATTACTTCAGTCACAAAATGGGGGCCATGTCTGTTCCACCTGATAGAAAAAAGGTGCATGAGGGACCCACAAAGGGGAAGTGTCTTGGTTCTGTCCCTTCCACTATCCTGACAACCAGTCAGTGGTTTACTTTTTGTGCTGAAGTTCCTCTCTACAATCATAAAGCTTCATGGTGGAATGCACAGGAATATGTTTGCCCTTCCAAGTTTTCGTGTGTGGGTTTTTTTTTCCTATTCATCTCTGTGTCTATAGCTGGCAAAAATTTGCCAGTGCTGTGCAGCAAATCCTGTCACTTTTTCTGTTTCTCTTAGAATCTTTCTTCATAGGTCTAGGGCACTCAGCAAGTAATTCCAGTTTCAACATACAGCTCAGGTGTCCTGTTTTGGAGTCACAGCTAGTAAGAATTTATAATGTCCTCACGTAGAACTGGCAGTCAAAAAGACATTTATAATCCCTTTGCATTGCTTCTCTTCTACCTATAAAGACATCCTTGGCAATGCATTGGCATTCAAGACCTCCATTTCTGGAAAATTTAAGGACAGAAACCTGCCCCAGACCCTCAAAGTGAGGTATGTAATAAGTGTATGAGTTCATAGGAGTTCTTCATTAAGTGGCAGAGGTCAAAAGCATGGCAAGCTGAAAAGGATCAAAGGTTACTCTGTGGATGTGCACAACTGCCTAAATGAAAGACACAAATTGGTATAGCGAACACACACAAAATAAAATCTATAAAATATGGGTGTGAAAAGGAGATAGCTGGGAAGTTGAAAAGTGAGAATAATTTCTAGCAGAAAAGGACTGTGTGACAAGATCAGACAGGAATAGAGGGAGAAGAGTCTCATCTGAAAACTGATTGCATTCTTGGGTCTTTCCCATGCAGATGTGGATGAACAAAGTCAGATAAATGATCCACCACTGCAAAGCTCACCTCCTGGAGGGCCATCACCTAGACTGCCAGCTGAGGAACAGGCTGAAGCTGAAGCTGAAGATGATGATTCACAGGGTGATGAGCCACCTCCTTCTCCTTCCCCCCTTCTTTGGCCTCCTCACCCTCCTCCTTCCTTGAATAAACAAGGTCCACCACCACAAGGAGGCCAGAAGCTTCCTCATCCTCCTCCTCCTGGAAATGACCAGGGACCTCCCCAAGAAGAAGGAGAGTGGCAAAATCGCCTTCCTCATTCCTTTGAGCAAACAAGTCCGCCATCACAATGAGGCCAGAAACTTCCTTACCCTCCTCCTGGAAAACAGCAGGGACCACCCCAAGCAGAAAGTGAGCAGCAAAATTGCCCTGCTGATTAAAATTGCCCTGCTCATTCCTCGAACAAATAAGGTCCACCACCACAAGGAGGCCAGCAGCCTCTTCACCCTCTTCCTCCTGGAAACCAGCAGGGATCTCCCCAAGCACAATCACCCAAGTAATCTGGAATTCAAAGGCAGGTATGTTCCAAATGTACCCTCAAGCATATAATTCCATTCCTATAGGTCTTTGAGGTTAAAGTGCCAACAGATGAATTGGAAACTTGTGGAAATTATGTAATCACCAAGAAATTATGTTGATCTCATTTCTAAGAGCTTCTGTTTAGGCTCTTTTTTTTTGGCTAGGGTGGTAATAATTTTACTGTATATAAGCTCTCTGTGTTCTTTCACTTTGAGGATCACTGCAAAATTCCACTTTCCAAATTGTTACCTGGGTGAATTTTAGTTGGTTTATGACAGGATGTAGTTATTTTCTCTTTAGTCTTTTGTTTCTTTGCTCAGAAATTAGTGACTCCCCCTCGCTTGTCTCCCCAACCAGTCTTTGCTCATATATGCCTTCATCAGGCCTCTCAGATCCAGTGTACTTGCTAAAAATGATCCTTTTGTCATGAATGATTTTATACATATATGCAAATCTATATGTGACTCTTTAACTCATTTCTTACAAAACTTCTACATTGCCCCTTAAGTATATGAAACTCTTCAGATGTTCTTGATTTTGTTGCTTCATGTTCTGTCAGTTTGGGGGGGTTTGTTTTTTGTTGTTGTTGTTTTGTTTTGTTCCATTTTTGCTTTTCTTTTTTTTTCCTTACAATGCCATATTTCTGCACATGTGGTTCTCCAGGATTTCTTTATCCAATACATTGGCAATGGATGTATAGGTTGCTTTTACTTTTCACTATTACAAGACAGGTTTCACTCACCTTCTTTAGATGTTTGTAACTTGAATATTTGCAATAGCAATGAATACATCAACAACCTAAAATGTCTTTTGCTCCTTTCACCTTATAAGCAACAAATAAGAGCCTGTTATCCACTAGGTGCCTAAGAAGAATGAACAAAGGGAAATTGGAAGGAAGGAAGGGATAGGGGCTGTGGCCTCACCCATCTTGCTTCAGTGAGTCAAGCAAGAGATGAGAAACCTCCTACCATGGCCTGCTTAATTATAACCCTTCTCATGATATTTTTGTTCATTTGTTTCAGAAAAGGAATGAGAAGGCCATGTCCTCCAGTTAGCTATGCTTTGGGAAAATGTCACCCTATCCAAACCTTCAGTATCTCAATGAAATAATTAGCATGCAATTCTGGACTGCCATCTCTGCCATCTCTCTCTCTCTCTCTCTCTCTCTCTCTCTTTCTCTCTCTCTCAGTCTGGAGTAGTGTGGATTTTGAGAGCCAGAGACACAAAATGAAAAGATCAGGGCCCCTTATTATGGGTTCTTCCAGTGAGCCTCTCTCCCTTTTGATGCACAAGCCAACTGCCATGTGAAATGATTCTATTGTTCCTAGACTTCCCCAGATTCTATCAAACACATACAGGTTTTTAGTTACTATGATGTGTTTTACTGAATATTCAGTAATTTTAGGGAAGCAAGGAAAATATTAGACATATAAGAAAGTTTCTGAAGCTGAGGAATCCTTCACATTTCCAAAAATTATTGATTCTATTTTCTAGGGAATTTAGTGTCATTCTCAGCCTCTTTTCCATAGAATAAAGCTACATTCATCACTCAATCCCAACACTCCCTATTTCCTCCATCAAGGTTTGTTAAATGTAGGTGGATTTCATAAAAGCAGTAGCTTGATGGATTTTTTTTAATTATAAAGAGAAGAAAATCAAACAAAATGGAATAAAGCTAATCATAACAGAGCAATGAAAGTGATACCAAACTTCAGAACAAACTAATAGGAAATCAACAGTGACTATCATATGTCTCTTACCACAGTAGCTGTCCATGTAATCAGACATAATAAAATCAAACAAAACTAAACAGAATAAAACCAATGAAACCAAAAGAATTTAAGCATAATTTAAAGAGAATAAATCCAAACAAAATAAAACAGAATAAATCAATCAAAACAAAACAGCGCAAGTGATACAAGATTTCAAAACAGGATAGTAGGAAATCAACAGTGGCTACCATAATGCCTCTTGTTGTATTCAAATTGCTACTCATACTAGCAGACATAATAAAATTAAACAAAACAAAATGAAATGCAACCAATCGAAGAAGAATATTGAATATAACAAAATATTAAAACAGAACAAAACAATGTTGAGAACAATATTGGATTTCAAAAACAAGGCAGATGGAAATCCACCATATTTGTTATATTACATATTATTATCCTTTTAATAGGTGCTCAAACTACTGGCCTTAATCCTGAAAAATCAATACAAAAATAGAAGCATTAAATTGTTTTGGTACCTCAAATGCTGTCAACTCAGCCTGTCTTCCAAATCAGTCAGTTGCTTATGGAAGTAGGGGGTTGTTATAGATTAAAGACTGGTGGCCAACATGCCAGCTGAATTAAATCACCATGGTGCTGAGCATAGATGTTTCACCTCAGGAAAGTTGCCAGCATAAATAGAGATGTAGAGAAGGAGAAGAAGAGAAGAGGCATTGAGGCATTGAAGCATTGTAAGTTCTTCTATGTGTTGCTGTTTGAGCCATTGGTTCTCCAGGAGAAGCTTTGGTCCTTACATGAGCATTGTTTCCTGGCTCTGGAAGGGAAGACATGTGCCACTTGCTCTCTAGGATGAACTCATCACGATGGCTTCCTGCCATGTGCTTATCATTGGAGGAGCTTGGGGCCTCCATGTCGCTGTGGATGGCCTTGGTGCTTTTCAGGACAGCCCTGGTCTTTGTTTTGAGTGTGACTTCTCGGCTCCAGTGTAGAACCCTCAACCTATCAGTACAGCTCCTTCACCCCTCTCTTTCTGCCTTCCACAGCTCACCTTTAGGCCTTTCCAGCATGGATCCATAAAAGAGACTGGCATGAGTCTGGTAACCATCATATAAATAATATTATAAACTCCATGTCCTGATTCTAATTTTTCTCCTCACGACCCCTGACTACAACAGGGGTGTTCTTGTCTCACATCTCAAATTGGCTTTTTGTTCTACTTGTTACACATTCTAGGCCCAGCATGGCTTCTGTCAATGCACACAAAGAATGATTTTGGCTTGTCCTCCTCCCAAGACACTCATGAGTTGTGGCAGATCATGGGAAGGGTGACCTGGCTTCTTGCTCTTCTTATTACTCATCCCAGGCCCACTATGGCTTCTGCCAACTCAGGGGAAAGGTGAATTTGACTTGTTCTCCTCCAAGGACCTGCATGGCTTGTGACAGTTCACAACCTGATGGATTTTAAGAGGCAAGGAAGGTCCTTTATGCTTGAGTTTAAGCCCTAACTCTTGTTTCTCTCACCAGCTCTTGTTCCAGCAAATTATTTAGTACTCTCAGACCCTCAGTTTTCTCAACTATGAAATGAAGATACCAATAATTACTCCCTTAAAAGATGAAGGTTAAAGAAGTGACAAACATTAAAGACATAGCAGAGGTTGCCTTCACAACTTCTTCCTATGTAGTTTAGGAAAGAATAGTAGACAAAAACTGAAAAAAATTAAATGGTTCCAGATTTAAAATTTCAAGATTGCTTTTTCAAGTATCAAACAATTATTATTAAACAGCATAAACATCAAACATCAAATTATAATATTGAATTATAATCCCTGACAGTGTTTCTTCCCTAGTATCTTTTGAAAGATCTGTTATCAATATTGGTAGACATTTAATAGAGAAGTTTAGTCAATAACAATTAGCACTTGAAACACAAGTCTTCCTTTACTTTATACAACACAGAGTACTGTCAATAGACTGAAGTATTGCCCACATAAATCAAAGTTGATCCTTTTGTCACTCAGAATAGTGAACTCAGAATGCTAAAACAGAAAAATCTATCTAATTTTTAACATTCATTTATTGGTTGTTGGATTATAATAAAAGAGATTGTGTGTTGTAGTTAGGGGTTGTACACAGAACAATTAGAATCAGGACATCGAGTTTATATTATTTTCATGATTGTTACTGGGAGTTAACACAAGAAAATACAGGAAATCTATCCACAACACTAAAGACAAAGAATATTTAGCCAAGGGCCTGAATCCTACAACAATGTCCCACATGAGTCCAAATCAAGACCCAGAGCTCATGACAATGCCTCCTGTGAGTCCAACTGGAGGTCTAGAGCCCACAAAAAAGATTCACACCAGTATCTTTTATGGATCTGTGCTGGGAAGACCCAAAGGTCAGCAGTGGAAGCTAGAAAGTCTATGCCAGTGGGGTGAAGGAGCTGTGCTGAGAAGTCGAGGGTTCTGCACTGGAGCTAAGAAGTTACACTCAAAACAAAGACTAGGGCTATCCTGAAAAGCACCAAGGCCATCCTCAGTGTCACAGAGGCCCAGAGTTCCTCCAATGATAAGCACAGTCTAGTACATGCCAGGAAGCCAGTGTGACGAGTTCATCCTGGAGATCAAGCAGCACACATCTTCCCCTCCAGAGCCAGGAAGCAATGCTTGATGTGGACCAGAGCTTCTCCAGGAGAACCAATGGCTCAAACAGCAACACACAGGAGAATCCATAATGCCTCAATGCCTCAATGCCTCAATGCCTCAATGCCTCAATGCCTCAATGCACAGCTTCTCCTTCTCCACATCTCTATTTATGCTGGCAACTTTCCTCAGGTAGAACATCTATGCTTGGCATCATGGTGATGTAATCCAGCTGGTGTTAAGTTGACCATCAGTTTTTCATCCATAACATTGTGTAATAGTGTAAGACTCCTCATAATTCTAATTTAAAAACAGAACAATATCCACTGCAGAAGTGAGAAGGGAAATTCACTACAGAAGCATGGATGTCATAAAGATGTCATAGGCTAACATAAAATTCTATTTTGATGTAACAAGTCAATGAAATTGAAGAACTCTGAAATCATGTAAATTACAAAATTTTACACTGGAATCTTAGGAAAAGTTGAACAACAGAACATCTTTGAAGATGTTGATAAGAAAGTTCCTTTTAATCACCTCTTCTTATCACCTCAAAATCAGTGGATATAGCACATTTTGCCAGTTTTTTATCATTACTGTTTGTTTGTTTGTTTGTTTGTTTGCTTGAGACAGGGTCCTGCTATGTTGTTCAGGCTGGCCTTGAACTACTATGTAGGACAATTTGGCTTTGAACTCATGTGATCCTCCTGCTCAGCTTCCTGAGTGCTTGCATGTGCCACTACCTCTGGCTGGTTTTCTATGTCATTAATAAATATATAGTTCTTATAATATTAATTTTTTTCAAAATTCAGGAAAGTTACTGTGTTTATAAATTAATTCCATAAATTTGGTAATAGAATATTTGAGGATTAAAAGTTATCCCATTAGGTAAATTCCTCATAAACAAGGGAACACTGTGCTGAGAGTTTGATACAGAGGACTCCAAGAATGTATGGTTTCATGTCATGACATTGCCCCACTATACCAATGGCTTCAAATATTTAACTGAGATTGTCAAAGAAATCTGAGATGAAATAGGTCACCTTAATCACCACCAAGATTCCAAACTCACACACCTTAGCTTCTACATGGCTTCTTACCTCTTGTCATAGGTGGAGCTCCCACTTTCTATATTTATGTTCATGCTGGAATCCACATCACATTGCTGAATCAAGAATTTTACTTCTGCAAATACATCCCATGTCTCCTCTGCAACATCATGATTGTCTCTGGGATGAAGCCTATCATCACAGATCTCCTAGAACACCTCCACTTTTACAGATCTTTTCCTAAATCTTTAATGCTGCTCTCTCATGCTGCTTTTCTGGCACCTTTATTGTAAATTCCTTTAGAAGCAGTTATAGTTATTACTTTGCAACTCCTCAGCTCTCATTTTCTTTTCTGTCCTTTCCTGTATGTATGTTTCACTCCATTAAAAAAAAAACCCAATACATTAGTATTTAGACACTTTCTTGTTGCTGAGATGCAATACCCAACACCCACATTTGAAAGAGAAGAGTTTTATGTGGGATCACATTTCAATCCATGGTCAGCTGACTCCCAGGCACAAATGGCATGGTGGAAGGGCTTGCCACAGGGCAAAGCTGTTCTCATCATGGATGTCAATAAGCAGAGGAAAAGGAGAAACCAAGGAAGGAGCTATGCACTTCATGTTCTAACAATGCCTCTTCTGACCCAGTCTCACTCCTTAACAGTGCATGATTCAGGCACCTTCCAAGCTCATGAGTCTTTGGATGACATTTTAGATTTCATGTGAAAAAGACCCTATCTGATTGATCTGGTTGAGTGCTGGCTTTTTCTGCATCTATTGAAATTATCACATGATTGTTATCTTTTGCTCTATTGATAGTGTGTCACACTTATTGATTGGCATATGTTGAGCCATCCCTGAATAAATCCCACTTGATCATGGTATATGATCTTCTTGATGATTTGCTGCATTCTGTTTGCCAATATTTTATTGAGAACTTTTGCATCTGTGTTCACTGGGGAGCATGGCCTGTAGTCCTCCTTTTTGATTCGGTCTTTCTCTGGTTTTGGTATTGGGGTAATACTTGTTTCCAGGAATGACTTAGGAAGTAATTGCTTCCCTTTCAATTTCTTTTTTTAACTTTATTTAAAGAGAAAAAACAGAACAAAATAAAGGGTAGCAACAATATAGAATTCCAAGGAAAAAAGGAAAAGAACAACAACAAAAAAGAAAACTAAGAAATTATTACTTTGCAAATTGCATACTGACATCTAGGAAATAGTTGTTCAAATTACAAAGTTAAAACATGTTAAGTAGACATTCAAACAGTGAGACTGTTAACAGTTTTGCTCCACGAGCTGACAAAAACAGCAATATGGTCATCCATCTTACCCATTCAAATATACATGCAATTATATCAAAAGGGTAAAATTAAACACAACAAAACAGAACAAAGCAAATCACAAGAAAGGAATGTATGAGACATAAATGTCAAAGCTAGACAATTGGAGATATTCACTCTGTATCATACTGACTCTTGTTTTCTTCCAAATAGTTGTCCAAATTGTCACATACAGGGAATTCACATGAAACAACATAGTATGGAATTGTTCTGAGCAGGACAAGGAAGGCATTTCAGGTCTTCAAGACCAGACAATAGGGAAGCCAAGAATGGCTTGGCTCTCATGAGAGTGTCTCTCATTCTCTTCAAAACAGCTGAACATACCTTCATGTGTGTTTAACTTAAACAAAACAAAACAAGCTGAAACCACTTTGAACAAAGAATGAAAGTTTTGCTGGATTTCACATCATGACATTATGGAATCAGCACTGGGCAATATAGTGTCTCTTTTTCTTCAAAGTAGTTGTTCATTTCAACATGTGTTATATAGTTGATTCCCATAAACTGTTTATAAGCTCTATATATGCATGAGTCTCTACATGTATATCTATCCTTTCTGTATTAGAGGGAAAAACAAAACATAGCAAGACAAAACAATTCCTAGAAAAGCATGAAGCAAAAGTCATATAAAACCACAATACAAGGTGATCTACAATGTTTGCCCTGGTATCTCAGAAGTGTATAACAACATTAATAAAAATGAAGCATTAGAGACATTACAAGACTTCAAAAGCAAGTAATAATCAAACCAGAGTGGGTATCTTAGTGAATCTTGTCATCTTCAGTGTAGTTGCCTATACTCTTAGACTTGATGCTATCAATCATAAAAGATTTGAATAAAATCAGTCAATACAAAATAGCAATCTAACAAACCAGATTCAAATAAGATCACTCATAATAGGACAGTATAAGTTATACAGGGCTGCTGATTAAGTTGATAGGAAATTAAGAATGATTACCATAATATATCCTCTTATTTTTGGGATAGTTGACCATGTCCTCAAGTCTACCCAGCCCCCAACCCTGAGAATATTGATCCAGGAGAGGTAAATACAAAAGAGATTGAGGGCAGCAAACATGCAACATCATACTCAGCATCAGTGGACATAAAGAGGTATCTTCAGGACCTCATAAATGAGATCAAACCTGAAATATGAATTCAAATTAAACAAGAGATAAGTAGATTAATAAAAGAAAGGCTGGCCATCTCTCAAGAAGACATAGACAGAAGAATACAAAAGGAGAGAAACATTCAATGAAGAATGTTTTTTAAAAAACCCTAGAATTCATGAAGCAAATTCAAAGAGATTACCAGGAAACTAAAGACTCCATAGAAAGCTGGCAAAACTGCTTGAAAGAAACCAAAGATAGATTATCAAAAATTGAACACAGGTTTGCAATGTGTGATCATGAAAGGGAAGACTTCTTAAAAATAACAAGGGAGAAGGCAGTAATAATACAAAGGCTAAAGGATGACAAGAGGATCTATAACTTAAGAATAAAGCATGTGAATGATGAAGCATGAGTCAAAACAGAAGAACTGCAAAGGCCATTCACATGAATTATTAAGGAAAACTTCCCAAACATAGAAAAGGGAAATGATATGCAGATGTATGAAGCATACAGAACTCCAGCCACCTACAACCAAAACAGAGCTACACTCAGACACATAATAATCAAGATCCCAGAAATTCAATATAAGAACAGAGTATTAAATGCTCAGAGAAAAGAAACAGATCACCTATAAAGGAAAACCCATCAAAATCACAGCAGACTTCTCACCACAGACCATCAAGTCAAGAAGAGCTTGGAATGAAGTAATTCAAGCCCTGCAGGAGAACAACCTCCAGCCCAGATTGATGTATCCTGCAAAACTCTCTCTAGAAATTAATGGAGAAGCAAGATGCTTCCATGACAAAGAGGAACTGGGAGAATTTGTGACCACCAATCCAACCCTACAAAAAATACTAAAGGACACTTTAGAGAGAGAGAAAAAGAATACGAACATTTCAGGAACAGTGGCAGAGAGGCCTCAGTGAATGGGGCAGTCAGTGGAATGGAACAGAAAAATAGACAATGGCAGAAAAATAGAATAGCAGAAATGAGGCAGATAAGATTGGCTGTAATCTCTAGTATAGATGGCCTTGAAATATTAACAGAGAGAAACACAGGCAGAGTGGATCAGAAGATAAGGTCCATTGTTAATTGGGTAACAATATTTAAAATCTACATTATTCTCATCACTCTGCTTGCATGGGTTACATGCTGTTCCAGTTTGTCTACTTACCCTTTCAATTTCATTGAAGAGTTTGAAGAGTGTTGTCATTAAGCTTTCCTTAAACTTCTTGTAGAATTCAACAGTGAATCCATAAGAACCTGGGCTTTTCTTTGTTGGTAAGGTTTTCATTACATTTTTAATGTCATTAATTGAAATCACATTATTCAGTAGTTTTACCCCTTCTTGATCTGGTTTTGATAATTCATATATTTCTAGGAATCTGTCCATTTCTTCTGTTATGAAACCTATAGAAGTAAGGTTTTCAAACTATGTATAGAAGCTCTATTGTATTTCCACATAGTCTGTAGTGATTTTGCTTTTTTTTTTATTCCTTATTGCTTGAACTTGAGTTCTTTCTTTCCTTTTTCAAATAAGGTTGTCTAGTGGCTTATCAATTTTGTTCATTATTTCAAAGAACAAACTCTTTGATTCATTAATTTTTAATATTGTTTTCATAGGTTTTATTGCATTAATTCTTCCTCTGATCTTCATAATTTCCTCTCATCTTTTGGCTATGGGCTTGACTTACTCTTCTTTTTCTAGATGTTTGAGGTGTAACATCAGGTTGTTTATTTGTGATAATTCTGTTTTCTTGATGTGGGAATTCACTGCAATAAATTTCTCTCTGATGACTGCTTTCATTGCATCCCACAGGTTGTGATAAGTTGTATTTGAATTTTCACTTGCTTGTAGATATTGTTTAATTTCTTCTTTAATTTCCCCTGTGCCCCACTGATTGCTCAGGAGTGTATTCTTTGATTTCCATGTGTTTGTGGGGTTTTTTGCAGTTTCTTTTGTCATTAACTTCTAGTTTCATGGCACTGTGATCAGATAACATGCATGGCACAATTTTGATTCTTTTGAATTACCTATGAATATTCTGTGGGCTACTATATGGTCTATTTTAGAGAATGTCCCATGTGCAGCTGAGAAGAATGTATATTCTGATGTTGTTGGGTGGAACACTCTATACACATATACTAAGTCCATTTGTTTACATGATTAATTCAGTTTGTTATTTCTTTGCTGATTATCTGTCTAGTTGATCTGTCTCTTTGTGAGAATGGGGTGTTAAGGTCTTCCATTATAACTGTGTCATTGCTTATTTGACTTTTCATTTCTGTTAATATTTGTTTTATATAGTTGTGTGCTCCCATATTTGATGCATATATATTTAAGATTGTCATCTCTTCCTCTTGAAGTGTTCCCCTAACTAGTATCTAGTGACCTTCTTGGCCTCTTTTGATCATTCTTGGTTTAAAGTGCACACTGTCTGAAATAGATCCTTCTGCTTTTTCTTTTTTTGGTTCCTGTTGCATGAACTGTTGTTTTCTACTCTTTGACTGAAGTGTATGAATTTCCTTTTGGGTTATACATGTTTCTTGCATACAGCATATGGTTGGACATTCTGATAGTCTGTTTCTTTTAATTGGTGAGTTGAGGCCATTTACATTAATGGTTATGACTGCTATATATTGAGTTATTGTGATGTTATCTTTCTGCTGTTGGTTTTTTACCTTTCCCCTTTTTTAATTGTTTGCATTGCTTAGTTTTTTTTTTCTGTTGCTGTTCTTGGAGCTGTAGTTATCTTTATGTTTATCTAGAATATCTTTCAGTATTCTTCACAGGGTTGGTTTGGTGGTCATGAAGTTCTTCAGCTGTTCTTTGTCTTGGAAGTCTTATTTCTCCATCAATTTTGAAGTACAATTATTCAGGGTACATCAGTCTGGGTTGAAAGTAATTATCCTTTAGTATTAGAAAGACTTCACCCCATGTTTGTGTTGAGAAGTCTGCTGTGATTCTGATGGGCTTTCCTTTTAAGTGATCTGTCTCTTCTCTCTAACAGCTTCTAATATTCTGTTCTTATGCTGAATATCTGGAATATTGATTGTTATATGTCTAGAGGTAGATTTATTTTGGTTATGGCTAACTGGAGTTCAATATGCTTTACTTATCAGTATGCCAGTTTCTTTTCCCATGTTTGGGAAATTTTCAGCTATTACTTGTGCAAATAATCTTTTGATATCATTTGTGTTGTCACCTTCTTTTTCATTTATACCAATCTTATATTGTTTTTCTTTGAATCATCTTGCAATGGTTGAATTGTTATTTCCTGAATCTCTGTAAGTTTTAAAATGTCTTTCCTTTCCTGTTCACTAGCTTCAATCTTGTCTTTGATGGCTGAAAATCTGTCTTAACTTTCATTGAGGCAGTTTTATCAGCTTTTGATGGAATGTTTTATTTCTAGGATATCTCTTTGAATCTGTTTCATGTATTCTGTTTCTTTCTTATATTGTTGATTCAAGGTTTCCATCTTTTTGCAAGAATCCTCAATTTTTTAAACTATGTCTTCTTTAGATGTGTTCAGCATTTCTTTTGTTACATTTATCATTTCTTTTACTGGGAGATTATTTCTGGTCTGAGTTCCTTTACAACCTCATGAAGTTGTTACTTTACTTCAGTTGCTATCATTTCAGAAGTTTCAGGTGTATGGCTTGCATTTCTTCTATTTTCATGTCTCCTAGACTTGCTTGGGATGGGCTGGAGGTTTGAGATTATATTTTGCTCTTTTGTTTTGTCATTTTCTTGTATTCCCCTGGAGAGGCTGAATGCAAGGTCTCAGTTGTTTTCTGGATTGAGGATATCTGTCTGTACTGCAGGGAGTTATTCCAGTTGAGTGGATGTCATTAGTCAGGTCTTCCTAGGTCCTAGGTCATTAGTCAGGTCTTCCTAGTGTCATTTGAAGGCTCCTCAAGTGTATGGAGTATGCTGGGTGGGTCTTCAGCACATCCCACTTGGTACTGTGAAGCTTCCCAGTTGCTTGAGGTTGCTGGGTGATACTCTACCAGTTTCTGAATGGCATACTAAGGCTGAACAGCTGGATGGAGTACATTATGCAATCATTTATCTCATTCCACATGGCACACCAAAACTCTGCAGTTGTTTGGGATCACTAGATGGGGTCTTACCAGGTTCCAAGCAAGGTGCTGAAGTTTCATGGCTGGGTGAGGTTCACTGTGCTCACTTTTGGCTTATAACACTGAGCTCAGTGATTCCCTGGCCACTTGGGGTCACTAGGTAGGGCCCAACCAGGCCTATGTAAAGGTCTTCAGCTCATTGATGTTGCTAGGAAGGGCCCTAACAGGTTCAGAGAGAAGTCCTAAGTTTACACAACTGGATGGGGTTCTCTGTGCACTCACTGTGGTATTTTATCTCTCTTCAGATATTCTGAATACTACCCATTTTTGGTTTTCTTCTTTGGGACACTCATACCACCATAACTTCTTGTTAAATAAGTGTTAGAGACAAACTATTTCCAAAGTCTTCATAGCTGAGAATATGCTCAATCAATCCTTATATTTGAACACTAAAGTGACAGGATATAGAATTCCAGGTGAAAACTTATTATCACTCAAAATTTTACTGTATGATTTGTCTCTCTTCTGATTTCCACTGTTGTACCACAACTCAAACACTCAATCTTTTTGTTGTATGTCTCTATTTTTCCCATGCCTATAATCAGGATTTTTTTAATCCTAAAATGAAATTAGGTATATGTCGCTTTTTGTTCTTGTTGTTGTTTTCTTGCTCTTGGTGGTGGTGATGCTGTGTGTGTGTGTGTGTGTGCATGCACCTGCATGTACATGTGTATGAGTTTGTATTTATTTATTATATTGGGCACTCTGAATTCCAACAAGGATCTCCATTCTGGATTCTGTTCTTCACAATGGTGCCATACCAATACAAAACTCAAAGACCTGATGTATTCACTGTACTTGTGTTAGAAAAGAGTTAAATAGTTCAGCATGTGAATTCCACAACAATGACAGGACAGAGGTGCATCTTTCTGAATTGTGGGTCTTCCTGTGAGCACATAGTGTTAAACACTTAGAAGAATAAATTCACACCTTCTGTTGTAAATCACCAGAGAAAAATGGGTGCTTTGCTTAGTCATCTCAAATCAAATGAGACACACAGCATACATCCATGCCCAGTTTGACTGCACTCCCTGCCAATACTCTGCTCAGAGTAGAAAAAAAAGAAAGATAAACCTGCAAATTTAAAACTATGCAATGTACAAGAAATGTTTTATGCACATCAACTCAAACTGAAAAACAACAGTATATTTACCAATTAGTTAAAATTTGTAATTTGATTTCTCCTGGAAAAGTTCATCAGGCCCAACAGGACTTTTGCCATTCACTCCAGGCTGGAGTTGATCCAGTGTTCAGATGCCTGCAGGCAGTGTCAGGCTAGTGAGATCAAGCAAGCTGTGGCTTGGAGCTCCCAAAATCAAATAGAGAGCTTGGGTTCTGTCTTCTGCCTTCCTTTCTTTGAAATAAAAAGACAGCTCTTTTGTCTCTTTAGTCTCAGGATGCACAGCTAAGCCTAAGTCTTTTGCCTTTGGCTCTCAGTTACAGTTTAGTCTTTGGGCCAGCTGGCTTTTTAGGAGTTCTGCCTCTCTCTTGTTTTAATTACTCTATCTGCATAACTTCATTGCTATATTTTGGGGTATGAAAGTTGATCATCTTTTTAATATTTTTAATCCATTACAGCAAAAAATCACTTTTAACATTGCTTTTGTTTTAGACTGCTGAGACCACTTTTCCCACTTTCCCAGCTGAGTCTAGGTACCTTGGACTTATGCATTTTATTTGTAAGCATATATAAACACATTCATATGCAGGAACACAGAAGCTTCCACACTTCAGCTTCCCAATTCCAGAGGTGAAGTCTGACTGAAATTGAATTTGACTGACCTGTCTAATGCAAATTTATCCTTCATCCTCACAAAAGGAACACCAACTGACAGACTAATAGAATAACTGATGCATGTTCCAGGGTGGTTCTACCTTGTCTGATGGCTAGAACCAGTCATGTTCTGCCTCTGCCCACTGTTCCAGCAAGGTCTCTGCTGTCATCCAGAGGCTCCACTCCTTGACCTCTGAGGACACTCAGAAAAGAACTGGAGGGTGACTCTTCTCATGTGTAGGTTGGAGGGCAAGTCTCTGCTGCTACCAACAAGCCTTCATCAGTGAGCGAAATTGGTAAGAATCATGTGTTACCAGCCAACACTCCAAGAAATTTTGCAGAAATGTGGTACTGAACCAAAAGGAAGGCACTTGTACTGAGGAGTTTGGAAGGCAATGATTAATTACGCTAGCAGGCTGGTGGCAATCAGAACCAAATCATGAGTCCTGACTGAGACTGAAACAGAAACTTACCTCTATTTTGTAAGCAAGAAATATGAAAGCTAATAGCAGGCTATCATATAGTTGCTTACATGAATTAAGTCATAAATTTCCAGGCAGCATTAAATAAAGGGAATTGTTTATCATGAGGTGGCAAAGTTCTAGAAAAGGGGGTGCTAAGCTGGGCAAGTAGGGTTCAGCATGTCCTTGACTGGGCTATATCAGTTGGACTGTCCTCAAAAATATTATATGGGCCTGCCTCTCTGGTAAGCAGCCATTGCTTGAGCAAGTGGCAGCCACTCCAGGGGGAGAACTACCCAGCTTTTCCAGAGATCTGCACCATGTTGGAACTTAGGGTGCTGTGAAACCAAACAACCAACCCATCTCTCTGGTAATCAGCCATGAACCTACCAGCATGTGGGCTGAGAATCAAGTGTTCTCCCCCTCCCCACTCCATTAGCAAATGTGAACCAGAGGTCTGAACATCTCTTGGGAAGTTTACCTTATACAATATAATATACATATAAATAGTATAAATATATTATACAATATATTATAAGTATTGCAATATATTGTATATTAAATATTGTAATATATAAATACATTATAAATATTGTATAAATGTAAAATAGAGGGTATTTCTTTTTACCAACTCTTTGAAGGCAAATATTGTTATCACTGTTTTGTTTTCTTCTGATTAGTTGTATTGCTCTAGTCAATATTCTGTTTTGTTAAGTTCTAAAATGTTCTGTCTTTGGTTTGATTTGGCTATACTTGATTGAAAGAACAACTATTGTAAAGATAATGAGATATACTATGGAACCTATTACTGTTATCCTGGTAACCTGTTGTGACATTCTGTACCAATTTCACTGTACTGTCTCAGTTGGCTATGTTCTGTCTTGTTCTGTTGTATTTCACTACCTTTAAAATTTAAAAAAAAAAATAGAATATGGTTTTATGTCACACAGTATCAGCAGTACAGATGGTGTGGTGATACTGAGCCAAGTCAGACTATCTCTAAATTGCAGCTGTCATGGTCACTCAAGGTTAACAAAGTCTAATGGTCTATGTGGTAGACTGGTGAGTGTGTCTTGCCATAACATGGTATCAGACTATTGATATTTGCCTTTTTTATTGCAATACTGCTGAGGGCATAACATGAAGAGTATATTTCCCTCCTCAGTGGTATTTAAACATTTGTGTCTGATTAATTGACTCACCATTGTATTTACTAGGATAATTCTATGGCTTTAACACTGACCATCCTTCATAGTCTTCCTTTCTATTATGTTATGTTTTTTAGCTTTGAGGTTCTTCTCCTTATGTTTCCATCCTTTCTGTAACTACCTTGTCTCAAAAATATCTGGCTATTTCATATCTTCAACTTCCCTATCACCAAATATGCAATGGGTTTAACTCCAGGAACACAAATACACTATATTTAAAGAATAGTACATGAGCTCTCTTACTTCTGTGTTGCATATTTTGGATTTTGAGTTCTCAAATATACATCACAAAACTGGGAAAAGATGGTGGAACTAGAGGTAGCAGGATATGGAGCCTCTCTGAGAGAGACAGCACAAATGCCAGAATAGAACACCCTGGAGAGATCCAAACAGAGGGAGATGGACTCTCTCAACCCAGGAAGAAACTAAAGGAAAGAAACTGCTCAAATACGAGGTCCTGGGGCTATCATTAGAGAAGCTAAGATTGGCAAGCACTGCACTCTGGATGAGCCACCTGAATTCATGCCCAAGATCCACTTGAGTGATCGAACCTGTGCTGAAGTGACTGGCTTGAGCGGCCAGAGCATGGAGCTGAACAGCCCTGTGTGCGGCTCACCCAAAACCAGCCCTGCACATTGCCCACCCAGAGGCACCATGAATTTGCACTGTAGCCACACTGAGGTCAGAGGTCGGGAGCCCAGTAGATCTTGGGGACCTGCATCAACATGCAATGAGTGATGGGAATGGGACCCTTCCATGGGAAAGAGGCAACCAACTAGGTGACATTTTGGAGTTGGGCAGGAAAGTCCTGGCTCTGTAAGGAAGTGGCTTCAGTTGGTTGATCCCCTCACAGAGTGGATTGGAGGGATCTGCTTGGACTGGGCTTGTACCCAGTGGGTTTTCACAAATCAGTTGGTTCCCTGGGGTGGACGCATAGAAGGCATGCTTGAGGTCAACTGGCCTGGAGGGGAGGAGCCAGCATATACTACCCTTGCTTGCACTTTACTCTCTGATAGTGGACAGTAGAGGGCAGAAGCCCCTAGCCTACATGCTCTAGAAGAAACCTAACCAATAAGAAAAGGGGCTGGAAATTACACTATACACTTGTATGGAAGGAATCAAAAACAGGACAAGAGGGAGAAATAAGAAAAAGTCCACAGCCCCCAACGCTGAGAATATTGATCCAGGAGAGGTAAATATAAAAGAGATTGAGGGCAGCAAACATGCAACATCAAACAGTGTCAGTGGGCATAAAGAGATATCTTTGGGACCTCATAAACGAGATCAAAACTGAAATATGAATTCAAATTAAACAAGAGATAAGTAGATTAATAAAAAAAAGGCTGGCCATCTCTCAAGAAGACACAGACAGAAGAATAGAGGAACACAAAAGGAGAGAAACATTCAATAAAGAATATTAAAAAAAACTCTAGAATTAATGAAGCAGATTCAAAGATATTACCAGGAAACCAAAGACTCCATAGAAAGCTGGCAAAACTGCTTGAAAGAAACCAAAGACAGATTATCAAAAATTGAACACAGGCTTGCAATGTGTGATCATGAAAGGGAAGCTCTCTTAAAAATAACAAGGGAAAAGGCAGTAACAATACAAAGGCTAGAGGACAACAAGAAGATCTATAACTTAAGAATAAAGCATGTTAATGATAAAGCAGGAGTCAAAACAGAAGAACTACAAAGGCTATTCACAGAAATTATTAAGGAACTGGTCCTGAAGAAAGGACAGCAGATCACTGTAGCTGCTGGTTTCAAACAGAAGCCTAAAGAAAATTCTTTCTGTGGTCTGTTGGACATTTCAGAACTTTGGAAATGCAATGGTCAATTCATCAAAAAGAAATAGCAGGTGAGTATGGCAGACTTTAGGGGGCCTGCAGGGGAGAGACCCTGGCACCTCAGGACCTGCACCATGCAGTTGACTTGGGGTGCGGGGAGAAAAAGGAACTCTTCCCATGTCTGGGGTGTGACTGTGATCTGGCCTACATCTGGGCTGAGAATCAGACATCTCATGTCATCCTTTCCCGCATTCTGTGTCCCATCTCCTCCTCCCCCCTGCCTAGCAAGTGGGAGCTAGTGAACTACACATCTTGTGAAAAGATTGGCTATGTTATTTAGTATGAGCTCTCCATATGCAAAGATAAGGACAATCATTTGGAAGAAAACAAGAGACAATATGACACATAGTGAAGATCTGTTGTTGTCTAGCTTTGAAATTTATGCTTTCTTATGTCCCATTCTGTTCTGTTTGTTGTGTTTAATTTTACTCCCATTTAAAATAAAGTAAATTTTTTAAAAAAAGAAATTATTAAGGAATGCTTCCCAAACATAGAAAAAGGAAATGATATGCAGATGTATGAAACATACAGAACTCCAGCCACCTACAACCAAAACAGAGCTACACTCAGACACATAATAATCAAGATCCCATAAATTCAATATAAGAACAGAATATTAAAAGCCATCAGAGAACAGATCAACTATAAAGGAAAACCCATCAAAATCATGGCAGATTTCTCAACAGAGGCAATCAAGTCAAGAAGAGCTTGGAGTGAAATAATTCAAGCCATGAAGGAAAACAATTTCCAGCCCAGATTGATGTATCCTGCAACACTCTCTCTAGAAATTAATGGAGAAGCAAGATGCTTCCATGACAAAGAGGAGGTGGGAGAATTTGTGACCACCAATCCAAAATACTACAAAAAATACTAAAGGACATTTTAGAAAGAGAGGAAATGAATATGAGCATTTCAAGAACAGTGGCAGAGATGCCTCTGTGAACAGGGCAGACAGTGGAATAGAACAGAAAAATACACAAACAATGGCAGAAAAATAGAATAGCAGAAATGAGGCAGAGAAGATTGGCTATAATCCCTAGTATAGAGGGCCTTGAAATCCTAACAGAGAGAAACACAGGCAGAGTATAGATCAGGAGACAGGGTCCATTGAGATGCTCTATATAAGGAGGCAGTGAGACCCAAAATAAGCAGTGCACCCTTTGAGAGTGAAAGGGGAGGAACTGTCTAAAAAAGGAAGGCAGAGGATATTGGTAATAGGGTAACAAGATTTAAAATCTACATTATTCTCACCACTCTGCTTGGATGGATTACATGCTGTTCCAGTTTGTCTACTTACACTAGACTTGAGTACAAGGTCAGCTATCCCAAAAATAAGAGGACATAATATGGTAATCATCCTTAATTTTCAATCAATTTAATCAGAAGCCCTGTATAACTTACTATGTCTATTATGACTGGTCTTATTTGAATCTGGTTTGTTAGAGTGCTATCTTGTATTGACTGATTTTATTCAAATCTGTTATGATTGATAGCATCAAATCTAAGAGTATAGGCAACTACACTGAAGATGACAAGATTCACTAAGATACACACTCTGGTTTGATTATGGCCTGCTTTTGAAGTCTTATAATATCTCCAATGTTTTGTTTTTATTAATGTGGTTATATACTGCTGAGACATCATGGTAACCATTGTAGATCACCTTGTATTGTGGTTTTATATGACTTTTTGCTTCATGCATTTCTAGGAATTGTTTTGTTTTGTCTTGCTTTGTTTTGTTTTCCCTCTAATACAGAAAGGATAGGTATGCATGTAGAAACTCATGCATGTGTAGAACTTATAAACAGTTTACAAAAACCAACTATATAATGCATGTAGAAATGAACACTTTGAAGTAAAAGAGACACTACAGTACCCAGTGCTGAATCCGTAATGTCACGATGTGAAATCCAGCAATGCTGTCATTCTTTGTTCAAAGTGATTTTAGCTTGTTTTGTTTTGTTTTGTTTTGTTTAAATTCAACACACATGAAGGTATGGACAGCTGTTTTGAAGAGAATGAGAGACACTATGACAGCCATTCTTGGCTTCTCTATTGTCTGGTATTGAAGACCTGAAATGCCTTCTTCATCCTGTTCAGATAAGTTCTATACTATGTTGTTTCATGTGAATTCCCTGTATGTGACAATATGGACAACTATTTGGAAGAAAACAAGCGTCAATATGATAGAGAGTGAATATCTCCAATTGTCTAGCTTTGAAATTTATGCCTCTTACATTGCTTTCCTGTGACCCACTTTGTTCTGTTTTGTTGTGTTTAATTTTACCCTTTTGATATAATTGCATATATGTGTGAGTGTGTAGGATGGATGACCATATTGCTGTTTTTGTCAGATCATGGAGCAGAACTCTTAACAGTGTCAGTGTTTGAATGTCTACATTGCATGTTTTAATTTTGTAATTTGAACAACTATTTCCAAGATGTCAGTATGTAATTTGTCAAGTAATGATTTCTTAGTGGGGTTTTTTTGTTCTTTTGCTCTTTTCCTTGGAATACTCTATTGCTGCTACCCTTTACTCTATTTTGTTTGGGGTTTTTTTTCTCTATAAATAAAATTTTTAAAAATTGTTTCAACTCTTTGGGACCCCAGCCTCTCGGACCCGTAGAGTGTCCTGGGCTGTTTGGATCGAAAGTCTGCACAGACCTGAATCTCTGCGTGACTGCTTGGGACTGGTAGGCCCGCCTTCATCTCCAGGGAACTGCCTGGAGACCAGAATCTGGGCCAGGTCTGTTTGGGCCTGTAGCCCCGCCCTTCACCGCCAGGAAGTCTCCCAGAAAGCAGCAGCACGGCCTGTCTCTTTGGGACCCAAAACTCTCAGACCTGCAGAGTGGCCCGGGCTGTTTGGATGCGGAATATTGTGGAGACTGGCATCTTGGCCAGGTCTGTTTGGGACTGGGAAGTTTACAGAAACCAACATTCTGGCCTGACTCTTTGGGACCTGTAGGCCCTTCACTGGCAGAGAATCTCCTGGAGAACTGCCTGGGACAAAGCACTGTGGCCTGGCCTGCCTGAGATTCCACAGGCTCCGGGGTGGCCACACCCAGCATTCGCCTTACAACTTAGGGAGCCAGGAGCCCACAGAGGGGAGTTAGGACCCTGTGAGGAAGCCAAGAGCCTGTGCGGGAGAGACTGCCCCTCCAGGAACTGAGGGTGTAAGAGTTAATTCACCACACATGCAGAGAAAGCTTTGGAACACCACTCAAAGTAAGGAAATATAGAAAAATGACAAAAGGAAAGACCAAAAGGCAGGCTCAAAGCCGTAGCCCTCCCCAAGAAAGCTTAGAAGCTGTGTACATAGAAGAAAAAAGAACCCATACACCTGAAATGTCTGAAATGATATCAAATGAAATAAATGTGCAAATAGGGAAAGCTATGGAGAAATTCAAACGAGAGATACTTGCCCAGGTAAAAGAAGAATTGATAAAAACAGTGAAAGAAATAGTGAACGCATCTAGTGAAAACACAGCTAAAAAATTAGAGGAACAAAGCAAACAGATAGAATCCCTCAAAGAACAATATAAGAAACAAACAGAATGCATAAAGCAGATTCAAAGAGATATACAGGAAAATAAAAATTCTACTGAAAGCTGTAAAAACTTCCTCAATGAAAGTGAAGATAGAATTTCAGACATCGAAGATAAGATTGCAGCCAGTGAGCAGGAAAGGCAAGATCTTTTAAAAATAACAAAGAATCAGGAAATAACAATTCAACACCTGCAAGATGATTCAAAGAAAAATAACATAAGGTTAATAGGGATAAATGACAAAGAAGGGGACAGCCCAAATGATATCAAGAGGATATTTACAGAAGTAATAGCTGAAAACTTCCCAAACATGAGAAGAGAAACAGAAATCTGGATAAGTGAAGCATTTAGAACTCCAAACAGCCATAACCAAAATAAAACTACACCCAGACACATAATAATCACCATCCCAGAAATCCAACATAAGAATAGAATACTAAAAACTGTCAGAGACAAAAGAGAGATCACCTATAAAGGAAAACCTATCAGAATCACGGCAGACTTCTCAACAGAAACAATGAAATCAAGAAGAGCATGGAGTGAAGTCTTTCAGATCCTAAAGGAAAACCATTTCCAACCCAGACTGACATACCCTGCAAAACTGTCCTTCAAAATGGATGGAGAAATAAGATACTTCCATGACAAAGAACAGCTAAAGAACTTCATGAACACCAAACCAAACCTACAAAGAATACTGAAAGACATTCTAGATACACACGGGAGAAAACCACCAAGCAAGGCAGACAATTAAACAGAATGGAAAGCTAAAGACACAACAGCAGAAAGATACCATGTCAATGATAAACCAATATATAACATTTACAACCATTAATGTAAATGGCCTCAACTCATCAATCAAAAGAAACAGACTGGCAGAATGATCAAGAAACAACATCCAACCATATGCTGTCTACAAGAAACCCATTTAACCCAAAAGGACACTCATAGACTGAAAGTCAAGGGATGGAAAACAATACTTCATGCAACAGGAAACCAGAAAAAAGCAAGAGTAGCCATCCTGTTTGCAGACAATGTGAATTTCAAACCAAGAATGATCCAAAGAGATAAAGAAGGTCACTACATACTAGTTAGGGAAAACCTTCAAGAGGAAGAGATAACAATCTTAAATATATATGCACCAAATTCCAGAGGACCAGGCTATATAAAGCAAATACTAACAGAAATGAAAAATCAAATAAGCAATAATACAAATATAACAGGAGACTTTAACACACCATTGACCCAAAGGGACAGATCAACTAGACAGAAAATCAGCAAAGACATAACAGAACTGAATCACACCTGTGAACAAATGGACTTGATAGATGTATACAGAGTGTTCCATCCAACAACATCAG